>CALNHX010004729.1:0-121025 GCA_940337035.1 Agriotes lineatus
CTAAACGCTGTTAACACCAAATGTTTGCGTACTTTCAAACATTTTTAAATACTAAACTACTATGGTATAGAATAGATTAGCTTTGTACATATCTCTTAAAAGGAAAATTGTATATTTATATTTAATTTTTATATCACATTAACATTTAAGTAAACATCCAATCTGTTTTTAAATTGGTTGACACTCACGGCACTGACTACTTCTTCGGGTAGGCTGTTCCAAATATCCACAACACGATTACACAGGAAGTTTTTTCTGGGGTTCGTAACAAAACGATCTTTGCACAACTTATGCATATGACCTCGTAATTGACTGTTTTGACTACGCACATAAACTGACTGAAGTTGGTTTTTACATGTATAGTGATCACTTCCAAGTATTTTAAAGGTTTCTATTAAATCTCCACGCATCCTTCGAGCACTAAGTGTTGGTAGTTTAAGATGCTTAAGTCTTTGCTCGTATGATAAATATTTAAGAGCACTTGGTAGTTTTGTCGCACGTCTTTGCACTTTTTCCAGTAAATCTATGTCTTTTTGGAAATATGGTGACCAAATTTGGACTCCGTACTCCAAAATCGGTCGAACGTAGGATTTGTACAGTTTCAATAGCAACATAGGAGTTAGTTCAGAAAAAGATTTTGTAATTAGGTAAAGCAATGTATTTGCCCTTTTCACTATACTTGCAATGTGACATTCCCATTTTAAGTTGTGCGTGACATATATTCCAAGGTCTTTCTGCTTGTCAACGGATTTGATTTCATTGTTGTTAAACATGTACACGATTTTTGGGTTTGACTTCCCAATATGAATCACTGAGCACTTTTCTGTGTTTAGGGTTATCAGCCATATTTGCGTCCACAGATAAATACGGTCCAGATCTTCTTGTAAAGTATTCCCAAGAGTAGGGTTTCCAAAAAACTTAGTGTCGTCTGCAAAGAAACTGGAATGTGAGTGGATGCATTGTTTGAGATCCGTTATGTATATTGTAAAAAGAATCGGTCCAAGAACAGAGCCCTGGGGGACACCACTCTGAACTTCGTGGCTGTCAGATAAAGAATTGCCAACTCTGACTTTAAAGGTTCTATCGATCAGAAACGATTGAATCCACTTCAGCGTTTGGCCCCGGATTCCAAGATGTTCAAGCTTATACAGGAGTCTTCTGAAGGGTACTCTGTCAAATGCCTTTTCAAAATCTAGATAAACGATATCTAATGGGGCGTTCTGATCATGCAATTTGGTCCATTTATCTAGACAATATATCAAATTTGTAGTGACTGACCTTCCGGGAATAAATCCATGTTGTTCATCTATTATAACCTTGTTAGATATTAGGAATTCGATTAGTCTGTCAGCAATTACCCGCTCCATGCACTTACACAAAACAGCGGTTAAGCTAATTGGTCTGTAGTTCACTGCTAAGAACTTATCGCCCTTTTTGTATATAGGGGTAACGTGGGCTACTTTCCAGGACAAGGGAAGGATTCCTGTTGCAAATGAGCTTTCCATAAGTTCAACAACGAAGGGTGTTAGCGTTACTGCACATTTTTTTAGGAAGCTTGGGTGAAGCTGGTCTGGACCTGGAGAAGAATCTTCACTAAGACTGCATAGTATTTTTACAATTTCTTCTGGAAGAAATTCTATGGTAGTTAGAGATTCCTGTACTCGTGGGAGGGAGTGTGTCTGAGGCATGAGACCCTGTGGTTCAATTCTAAAAGCTTTTTGGAATTGTCTGGCAAACTCGTTGGCTAGGTTTTTCTCATCACTAACAATTTCACCATGTTCATTTCGAAGCTGATAAGGTACAGAAACTTTTGATGAAATTTGTCTTCGTACGTAACTATAAAATTTCTTTTCCCCTCCTTCAGCAATTTTTTCTCGTACTGCTTTCTAGCCAGTCTTATTTGTTTGGTTAATTCCTTGTTTTTTGTGCTATATCTCAAGTAATTAGCTTCACTTCTATCTCTGCGATACATAATCCATAGTTTTTTTTTATCAGATATAGTTTCTATTATTTCCTGACTTATCCATGGTTTTGCAATTCTTTTTTTACTTTTAGGTTTGTAAATGGGTACATGTTTATCAATAACATCTGTTAAAATTTTTTCCAGTTCCTTCCATTTCGATTCAGTGTCATCTGCTTGGTTAAATAATGAGTAATCAGCTGCCAGAAGAGAATTGTTTACTTCGTCATATGCTACCCGTGAAAAATTTTTCCTTCCTGTTGGGTAGTGTTTAACACTGCCCTGTGATACAGTAAGCTGCATATTTACTAGTATGACTACATGGTCACTAATGCTAACAGGTGGAAGATATTTTACAGTTGTTATAATGTTTTCATCATTAGTTAGGACCAGGTCAAGAATTGAGGGTGTATCTAAATTTCTGAATCTAGTTGGCTGGTCCACTAATTGATACAGATTACTGTCAAGGAACATTCTTGCAAACTCGGCTGTAACATCATTTCTAGTAGCATTAGGGATATTGATTATAGGCCATGTAAGTTCAGGTAGATTGAAATCACCCACTATGATAGTGGTCTTACCACTTGATGCATTCTGAATTTTTTGAAATATTGCTGAATTCTGAATTTATGTTATACAAGTTTTATGTTATACACTAATTTTAAATGTTAACCTCCTATTTAAGTTTTTATATTTTATTGTGCATTTCCCTGGCCATACGATAAATAAAAAAATAATGTCATTTAATTTAATCCGTCTTGAAAAAGATTGGTTTTTAAACAAATAAAAAGAAAGCAGAAAAAATCGAAACGAAAACACTGTTAACTAAAACACACGTGGTTCAAACTAGAGAACTTTAATAGTACCTTAATTCAAACAACAGTGACGAGTGACAGAACTGGATAGAACTGACAGATACAGTTGACAGCACAGAACAACACCTACGCACTGTATATAGATTTAAATAACCACACTAGGATGAAGACTAATTATAATTAGCATCGTAATGAAATGCACCAAGATTTAAATCAGCGTGCATTGTTCGTCTGGATCGAGCAGTACGTACTCCAACGGTTTCTAGTCTTGCTTGGTTGACAGATGACAGAATGCACGGTTACTGGTCAGCGCAGCCAACGGCTTGGCGCTAAAATCCCTGTGACACAAAATCTACTGGGATAAGCTTGCCTGGTTAATAAAGCACTCTAGCCGTACCTATTTATATCTGTTCCAATTGCGCTGCCAACCCTGAAGCAAAAGCACCAAAATTTAAATTATTAAGATGTTATATGTCATGATAGAAATGTCAAACTGACACTAAGGAATCATGTATTTTCAATTTCTAAAAAATACATTGTAACCAATTGGTTCCAACTACCTAGTTTTCATCTTTTGGTAAAGGATATGCATGTTAGAATTTCTAATGCGTTTTTAATACCACTTACGCTACCTGTGGTAGGCAATGCATGTCAAGAGTGAAATGAAATATGTAATTTAGATGTGATTAAGACGTTTATAGTAAAAATAAATGCGTATTATCCACAAATCCAAATCCACAATAAATGTTTGAGTTTGACATTTTATGTGTCATTCATAACAAAGTGCAATAATCAAGGGTAATACCACAAGCAGTGGATATATTTTTGACAAATATTTTGTCGTTTCCATGTAAATTATTGCGTTTAAATTTCACGATACAAAATTACATGAAAAATGTCACGAGCCGAAGGCGAGTGACATTTAAATGTGATTTTGTTGAGTGAAATTTGCAATAATTTCTATGGAAATGGCAAAATATTTAAAAAAAAATATATTCACTTCGAGTGGTATTTGGGACGACTATTTAACAATATTAATACATAACGATTAACTTTATTGAAAAATAATCCAACAATTAATATAATTATTCATTCTCAATTAAATTCAGCGGAATACTTCCAAAACACGGCATTTTAAAATTTTTAAAACAAGCCTCATAGTTTGTTGGGGTTTAGTGTTACATAACCTAGCGATATCACTAAGGACAGAACATCGTTGCTAAGCGATACTCCGCAACAAGGCTATTTATTTTCTAAGTACGTACATTGTTTTGTGAATATTTTGCATGGTGCCCAATATTCAGTGATATACGGCTGTTATTGGTTGAAAAAAGCAAATGTCTGCAATGTGATTGGCTTATATGTTATAGTGTTGAATAGTCAAAAATATACGTTTTTGAAAAACAAAATAAAACATGTTGTGTTCTATATCTAGAGTGCTGTACTCGCAATAGCAACAAGGCTAGAGTATATTCGTATGCTGTATTACAGAAGAAAATAGCTCGAAAATAGTTATTTACCTAACAAGTTCGGGAAGGTAATTTTCCCGAATGAGCACTTTGTTGGCAGCAGGACCGAAGGAGTTAGGTACAATGTTTTTTGTAACGAATAACTGAAAATATTTTAAAAAATAAAAAAATTATTATTTAGTGTTTTACTAATTTACTGAGCTGACAGCACAAATCACTAAACTTTTATCTACGCACCTGTCAGCTTTTGTCGACGTTTACAGCGCCTCTGGTGTTTGCAGGCGCAATTAAACCAACGAGGGACAATCCTCTGTATAATAAAGGAAAACGATCCATACGTGTGTGTCCCGAAGGCCCCCTTTGAGAGGGGCGGAGCCCCGAAAGTCCCCTTAGATATGGGCGGAGCCCCGAGGGCCCCCTTGGAGAGGGACAACGCCCCTAGGGCTCCACTGGGAAGGGGCGGAGCCCCGAAGGCCCCCTTGGAGATGGGCAAAGCCCGAGGGCCCCCTGGAGAGGGGCGGAGGCTCGAGGGCCCATTTGGAGATGGGCGGAGCCCCTAGGGCCCCCTTGAAGAGGGGCGGAGCCCCGATGGCCCCCTTGGAGATGGGCGGATCCCGTGGGCCCCTGGGGAGGGGCGGAGGCCCGAGGGCCCCCTTGGAGATGGGCGGAGCCCCGTGGGCCCCCTTGGAGATGGGCGGAGCACCAAGGGCCCCCTTGGAGATGGGCAGAACCCGAGGGCCCCCTGGAGAGGGGCGGAGGCCCAAAGGCCCCCTTGGAGATGGGCGGAGCCCCGTGGGCTCCCTTGGAGATGGGCGGAGCTCCGAGGACCCCCTTGGAGAGGGACGAATCCCCGAGGGCCCCCTTGGAGATGGACCAAAGTAATAGGCCAAAAACCTGGTGGTAAATTGAATAGAATAGACCGAGCAATAGCTCGCGCAGCCCCGTTTATTATAAAAATTTACAAAAAACAAATTCCCCTAGTTTTTGTTGGAAAGTAAAAAACACCGCAGTGCGGGAAAAGTAAGTTTCGGAGCATCGGGAATGACCAAGAAATATGAATTTTGAAGTCATGAGTACAAAAAGGGATGTTACATATCTTGGCACATAACCGTATGTAATATATTAATGTTGTATTTGTAGCTATATCCTTCAAAATCACTGGCATTTTGTCCTACTGGAAGCACTTCATAGGTTCTACTTGTTTTGCCATTGCTGTAGGTGTGGGATACATGGGCTATCTTGAAACTAGAGTCAACACACCTTATGATGGCAAAAAGGTACTCGAATCTGCTTGTTTCGAGTACAAATCAACATTTTTTTCTGTAGGTAGATGGTCATGAAAAGCGGACTTGATATACCAGAACGTTTTTGGGGCAGCTACAGGCCAGGCACATAGTACTTCGACACGAAGTATATGAAGTATTGAAATTCCCCCATATCGAAAACCACTCTGAGTCAAATATCTCTAAAATTCGTGCCAACCGACTAATGAACCCACTATATCAAATCACCGTCTCGGTTGTACGGAAATTTTGGTGAAGACCCCAGCCCACTAGATCCCTCCTCCGTATTGGGGGGTGCCTAAACGTGCTGTGCGGGGTATGCATGTTCGTATGTGTACACGTACACGGTTCCGGTCGCCAGGAACCTTCCTGAAGTCTTGGATCGTTTTCATACGATAGGTCATCCGAAAATGAAGGCAACATCAACTTTTGAGGTATGGTCGTCGGCAAAAAAATTTTTTTTAGGTTTTTTTTTTTGATAAATAACTGGTTCATAACATTTCACTGTATTGGTGAAACAGAGTGATGTTGAGTGTCGAAGTATTATTGGAAAGCACGGAAGGGCGCTTTTCTTGGGTGGGGGGGTACCGTATATTTTTCTTTAAAAAAGCTATGAAAGATGTTTTCCAACAAACGCATAGTTTAGGAGATATTGTCAAAAAACCCAAAAAAAAAATCCGCAAAAATCCTTGTTTTTCGACCGCCATTCAGCGAGCACAAGTTTCTGAGGGTTGCAAATCTGGATTTGTAGTCCCAGTAATGGTCCAAAACACCTCTCCAAAAATTATTAATACTCCATTTAATGTAAGTTCTGATGTAACATTTGACTGGGCTAAGACACAGATGAGAAACAACAAGAAGAGATGAAAGAGAAAGTGCAGGGAGTAATTAGAGAAATTGAGAAATTAATCTGGAGGTGGACATAAAGGAAATCACGAAACTGGGAACCTTCAAGTCAAACAAGAATAGACCAATCCTAGTCAAGTTACAAACATGAAACAAGAAAATGGAAATATGTAAAGGGACCAAAGAACTAAAAGAAAAAAAACATTTGGATTAATGATGACTACACGAAAAAAGTACAAGGACACAAAATTTCTGATAACCCACCTAAAACAGGCTAAACAACAGTGTTATAAAGCCTATCTCAGATATAATAAGTTGGTTGTGACTAAATAATTATCTTGTCACATCATGCCACACATATCTAATGGTTGTTTCAATAAGAGCTGACTGTTTCGTTTTTTACATAAAACGTTGAAATTCAGGAATATTAAAAAAAATTTTTATTCATTACGGTACTGATACGTGGAAACTATGTATGAAATACAACATCGCTTAAATGGCCGAGTCAGCTTCTCTGACAGATGATTATTCTTTTCACCATATTTCTCATGACTTTTGCACATAAATCTGGCTCTATTTTGCCAATGCAGCACTAGATATTATATTTAGCTCAGGAGTCGTTGCAGGGTTATCAGTGTACACTTTACTTTTAAGAAAGACCCAAGGGAAGAAGTCGACTGGTGTTAAATCGCACGAACTCGGAGGTCAGCTGACGTTACCAAAACGAGAAATAAAATATGGTCTCAATAATTTCCGTTTTTCATGTGCAGTGTGGCAAGTGGCGCCGTTCTGCTGAAATCACATGTTGTCCTAGTCCATTCCGCCTGATTTGTGGCAAATAATAATTGTAGTAATGTCACACAAACGGTTGCCATTCATCGTTACTGCAATTCCATCTGCATTTTCGAATAATTACGGTCCGATTACACCTGGCCATAATCCACACCAAACAATAACTTTTTCAGGATTTAATGGTTGCTCGTACACTACTTCAGGATTTTCAGCTTTCTAAATCCACCAATTTTACTTATTGAGAGCCTCATCAATTAGACACGTAATTTTTGCTACAAAATTATAATTGAACCATTACTTTGATAACACATTTTCATGATTTGTACGCGTTGTTGCACAGTATAGCGTTTCCTTACTAATTTCCTGTACCTCTAGACTACATATGCTAAATTTCAAATGTCAGACTGTCACCTGTGCAAAATGGCGGCAAATTTAAAACAGTCAGCTCTTGTTGAAACACCCTATATTTGTCAACATGGATTTGTTCCCAAAAGATTTACTATATCGAATTTGCTAACTTTTACAAGCGATGTACTGAACGCATACGAGTCCAAACTGCAAACTGATTTCCAAAACGCATTTGATACAGTGGATCATTGTGCATAGAATACAAGGTGTAAAGTTCCGCAGAATGGATGCATCGTGGGCGGATCCTCAAATTCAACCAATAAAGAATGAGCCTACAAACGGAACGAATGGTAGTACTGAAGTGTATTGTTGAAGACGCTGTCTATGTTAAATTCGAGGTTAGGTTTTGCGTCAGTTGGTGTCAGACTGACGAAAAACCTAACCCGCTAACCTCGAATTTGACATAGACTTACAGTGCCAGCAACAATATACGATCGCGGCCATGGTTCCACCATGATCGCGGCCATGATAGATTTCCTGACTGCGCCCATTGGGGATTGGTTCACATCTTCTCTCTACTTTCTGAACAATTGCACATCTCCGGCAACGTTTCACCTGGTATTCTTTACACCATGCAGTGTATCATGATATATTGTTACAAAAATGATTATACCTATGGTTTACAACCAGTATTAAAATTATTTGGGTATTATCTCCAGATCCGCAGGTATGCTGTTAAATATGGTGGAAATATCTCAGGAAAATTTGCGGCAAATTCTGGTGTACCGCAGGGCTCTAATTTGGGACCTTTATTATTTTTAATATTTATAAACAATTTGCCAGAAGTGCTAAGATTTTCAAAATGTTTACCTTTTGCTGATTATTTAAAGCGTTTTAATTATTAGAGTAATTAAGATGCCAACAAACTCCAAAAGCACTGCGATGCTATGTTTGAGTGAGTATTCTAAACAAAGTGTATTTTAATATAAATAAATGACAAATTATTAGTTTTATTTCCAGAGGTGTTTCCACTATATGAAGCAATAAAGCTCAATAGCCTTCTCCACGAACATTCATTTAAAGTGGCAACATGTTTCGAAACCAAACTGGTTTCATCCTCGGGCCATAATAATCATTGGTGTTAAATTTGAAGGTTAAAATGAGGTTAAGAGTAAACGTTGAAGACGAGGTAGGAAAAAATTCAAAACAAAAAACCACATTGGAGAAGAAAAAAAAATTAATTTACCAGCAAACTACGTTATAAAGATCGTTATACTGGTTAATACATTAGAATATAAAAATTAAAATAGAGCAAGTAGAAAGGTAGCTGACATTGAAGATATCAGCACTAAGACAAAATTTAAATACAAAAGAATGATGGATCACCTTCCTATTTTTTTTTACTTGCTCTATTTTAATGCTTATATTCTGATGTATTAATCAGTATAACGATCTTTATAACATAGTTTGCTGGTTAATTAATTTTTCTTATCCAATGTGGTGTGCTTTTTTTTTAAATTTTATTCATACCTCGTCTTCAACGTTTAAACTTAACCTCATTTTAACCTTTAAATTAAAAAATGATCATTATGGCCCGAGGATGAAACCAGTTTGGTTTCAAAACATGTCAGCACTTTAAATAAATGTTCGTGGAGAAGACTATTGAGTTTTATTGCTTCGTATCAAGGCACCTCCACTAAAAGCATGATGGATCACCTTCCTACTGTGTTTTCACCATGTCTGACTATAGTATTGGTGAAGTTATACTTAGACGCATTGATACTGTAAAAGATTTAAGAGTAACTTACGATTGCACGTTGAGTTTCAACCAACATATAGATGCTTTTCGTGCTCCGAGATTTATTATAAGACAAACGTATAAATTTAATAGTATTGCTACAATAATATTATATGAAACACTAGTCAGACCGCAACTAGAATATTCCTCTATTATTTGGAATCCACTTTTTATATATTATTATTTTAAAACTTATAAACGATACGCTATCTACTACAACTATGTTCGAACGACAGACTTAAGGAGTGAATTTAAAATCGTAGGTTTAGAAAGTTGACGTAAGTTAAATTTGGCTATGTTGTTAAAAAATTTGAAATAATTTGATTGATGACAGCAATATACTACCACATCTGAAGTTAAAAGTTCCATTTCGGCATATTCAAGCCTCTCTAATGTTCCACATACCACTGGTCTATCACATATCTAATGCTTAGTTCTAATGCCGCGGCTAATGAATGAATTGATGAAACATACTTCTGATTTGGATTTATCACTTTCAATTCAACAGTTCAAAAATTTATTACGTGACTACTATAAAGATAAATAACGTTTGCCGTTTGGTGTGATACCTTCATATCCGATTAGATGTGGTCAACATGACCTAGATTCATTTATTTTTTGTTAATTGTTACGATTTTTCTGCACTTCCTGTAGCTCTGCAATGCTGGCACCTTCAATAATTTGCAATTTCTTTGGTGCAAGTTATCGTTATCTACACGCTTTCCTTAGTCTACCTTGACCGTGAAGCGGCCGGAACCATTCGATGCTCGCATTCTTTTGTGGTGTTTTGGTGATTCTTTTTGTCCTGCCGCTGTACACGTCTACAGTTTTTAGTATTTATGGAAGTCTTGGGAGTATTGCGTGGTTTGGAGAGAATTTTGAAGGGATTAGTTTCTTCTCGCCGCATTCCGGCGGATTCGACACCGTTCTGCACCTAACCTTCGATGCTCGATTACCCAGTTCACCCGGGGTGACTTCCACTTTATATTGTTTGTCGCTTTGCAAAGGTTTGCATGCATTTATTTTGGGTTTCGTCTCCCTTAGCAAGCAGATTTGGGCCATAGTTCTGAGTCTAAAAACCAGTTCTGAGCCTCAAAATCAGCTTTTATTTTAACTAAATTTATATAACAATTACGCACAGTATAATCTGCGAATGAGTAGAAAACGGCTCACCCGATAGCTAATTTGTGCAGCCGCATTTCGGTGTGCGCAATCCCAATATTGATTTTCCCGAAGCATTGCAAGAAGGCAAGTAATGGCCGCTCAGCACCTTTGTAATTTGTTGTGCAATTACCGGTAAGTTATTATTCAATTATGTAAGAGTTTGTAACTGTAGTGCATTATCATTTGGTAATAAATTTGGTATTCCTAAATCAGCCCAGTTTTTGGAAATTCCGGCATTTAGTAGCGTACTCGCCAGTTTGGAAGTTCACTACGAGTGCTTGAGAAATTTTGTATATTAAATGATTTGTCGATTGTACCGTATGTTTCATGTTTTATGCCAATTATACGGTGATATTTAAATGTGGTTATTATTATTGTGTTATTGCTACCAATGATTGTTCGGAGCTTCCTTTCAGGAGATTTGGACTGCTGGAGTTTATGAATCCTCGTTTTATGCCTGAACACACTCGTTATTGTAAAAATTCGTTGGCGCTCTACTGGTCTTATGAATTTAATTGGAGAACTCAAAGTACTGCACAACCGTCTTCGCTCGAGCAGTCATGGTCGGCAAGTGTGTTCAAGCAGTTTTGGATTTCTTGAGAAATTAGCCAAGGAATAATTTGTTTACCTAATTAATGTTAACAAGATGTATATGTGTATACTTATCCCTGTACATTCAATACATTAATTTACATTGTCGTGTTGTCTGTGTAATTAGGTTAGCGAGCTGTTCCGGCAACAATAAATAAATAAATAACTATTGATTAAAACTATATCACACAATCTGTTTTGCTGTGCAAAGCAAAATAATACAGTATTAATTTTGGAGCAATAAGTTATTAAATAGTCCTTAAACACGTATTAATTTAACAAACTTACCTGTCTTTGTCCTCCACGAATCTTCTTCTAAAGCAGCCAACAACGAAGGTAGAACTAACTTAACTCCATGGGCAGAAAGTTTGCTCATAATAACCCTGGCACAGTCATCAGTGGCATTGCGAACATACTGACTGGAATCTCCAAAGCACAGTAGCAAATATGGAAGCACGTGGACTATGTATGGCTCAAAGAGCCTGCCCAACATTTGGCAAAGCATTTCGAATGCGAAGACTGCACCTGGAAGTCACTTCGAATCAAATTTGCCGCTTAATCAGACAACCAGACACCAACCTTCTCTATGCTTGTAGTTCTTTTTATCCTGAATTGCTTCAGTCAGTTTTGTCATGATATCCAGTTGCTTCAGGGCAAGAATTCCCATGCCTTTGACCAACCCAGCTAAACCATATGCGGCACCCTTTCTGTCACCGTATTTGTCACTTTTCAACAGTTGATGCAGAAGTTTGTTAACTAAACCTGGCGCATCTTCTTTAACTGACGGCACTAAAGGTGGTAGGCAGTTAGCAGCCTCTTGCACCTACAATCGCAAATAATTTTCAAGAATAACTTAAGCTTACTTTGAGCACACTTACAGTTTGAGATGGCGTCGATAGTGCAGAAATAAGCCTGGTGACAATCGGCTTAATTCGAGGGTCATCTTTCTCTAAATGTTTGGCTAGCGAGCCCATTAAAATAACGACGGCCTGTTTAACCGCATCGAACTGGGCGGACTTGGAAGACTTATCCATGAAATTTTCAAAAACTGGCAGCAGGGTCGATACATGATCCTTGCCGTGCAGGTCTACGATTTTAAGAGCAGCTCCAAGCATTTCCTTACGTACTTGTTCCTTTCTGTCAGCCAGTGAGGAAGAAACGAAGAATTCTATGAGGTTACCAATGGCGTTCGGATCGAGGAGCGGTGCCAACTCGGCTAAAGCCAAGGCGACACCCCTTCGTGGGCCCCAAGTATCTATGGGTTTTTCTATTTCTCTCCCAAACTCATCTAATTTCGAAGGTATCATCTACAGGAAGAAGTGTTATTTCCTAGAGTGAATTTTCAATTTAAACTTTACCTGAAGCCTTTCCCTGTAGACCAAGAGAAGGGTTTCGACAATTGGCTGTATTTGTTCCCTATCTTCCTGTATGAGTGCGCCAAGGGCTTCTGCTGCTGATGCTTGCACACACTCTACTGGGTGTTCAATATCGGTCATTAGTTCCTCACATAGGTAGCTCGGAAATTCCAATTTGGCATTCTCCCAAAGCTTATGAGCAAGCTCCCTGTTTTTTGAAAAACAATGTTGTGATTAAGGGAGAAATATTTCACGAAGGAACTATGCCTGATACTACCGGTCCCGGATAAAGGAGGGTTCGACGGATGAGCTCAAGGTTACAGTCGAACTATACAGATATGATTCGATATAGCCTGTCACTCGGAAACTAAGTAAAATGGATAAGGAAGTGAAAGCATTGGGAATATATACAAATATAGTGAGGAGTAGAGAAGACGGGACATAGACGCGCATTAGATACATATTATTCTCACCTATTTTCCTCATTGCTATCAAAACGAGCCACCCATATTCGTTTACTAATCTTCAGAGCATGTTGATAATTTTGATCAAACGAGGGTATCGATGAAACCATAGCTGAGAGGCCCCTTAGTGCAGAGTCGCGCACTACTTCCTTGGGATTCTGAAGGGCTGTGAGTAGCACATCCAATTCATCTAAAGTTGCTTTGGCGCAACCGTCGCTTCCACTGCCAGAAGCAGCTACATCCAATAAGCAAGCTTCGGCTTGTGATTGAATACGCCCTGATGTTGAACCTTAAAATAATAATTATTAAAACTGTACAACTTATTATAAAAAAACCTACTGATAAGTTCGATAAGCAATGCAAACATTTGTTGTCTTGGTAAATAACTTGGATGGTATAGATCTATGCTCTTGCCCTTATCGCCATGAATGCCTCGCAGTTTGGCATGTTCGGAAATAATTTGCAAGCAGTCATGTACAAAAGTTTCGTCCTTCTTAGCATGGGGTGAAAATACAGCAGACTTCAACAGATGGAACGAATAGCAAAATGTGGGAGAGGTGAAGTGGTTTTGTGCTACACCTACGTCCAGTTCCTCGTCTTTCTTTTTCAGCACCTTTTTATGAATTAAACCGATTGTTCTAACCATGGCTTTAGTCAAGTCCTCTTCTTCCCAGGCCGAGTCAAGATCACATTGTGGTTTGCAAAGGCGTAATGTAACGTATGCTATTAATTCCGCTAAACTGTTTGATGATGAATCGAAAACAGTTGTGCGAAGATCCACAAACAATTTTGTTAAATATGGAGCTGCAAGGGGAGAACGAACGTCCTGCAGAATAGGTGGAAGTAAGTCTTTGTAGTACAGGGAGAGTTCTAGAGGATTGCCTTTTGATGCTGCTCGAATAATTGATACGCAGTTAACAATAACGGTATTTAACTGAAACAGGTAATAGTATTAGTAGATTAATACACTTGCTTCATTAAATACAAAAACTGAGAGTAAGTCGACACAGAAAAAGCACTGACACTTTTTACTTCCTTTTACTATAAAGGAAGTATTGGATTCACCCCAAAAATTCGAAATTGAGTTTTCAACAGATCTTCACGTTTTAGAGTCCCCTGATCCCAAAAAACATATTTTTTTTCATTGGTCTGTCTGTGTGTGTGTCTGTGTGTGTGTGTGTCTGTGAACAGAATATCTCAAAAACAAAAAGAGGTATGGCGTTGAAACTTCATATATAAGTTTTGTGTACTATGTAGATGAGACAGCAAGCTTTTGAAGAAAATCGCATAACCGGAAGTAGGTGTTTACTCTTGTGATTTTTCAGTTTTTTTCGATTTTTTCAAAAACGGCTCTAACGATTTTTTTTAAACTTTACATTTTTACTAAATTTTTAATGTGTATTGATGTGAAATAGGTGATTTTCCAGTTGAATACTTCTAAAGTGGGTTTCTTTTGTTTTTTTTTTCTATTTTACTTCCTTTTACTATAAAGGAAGTATTGGATTCACCCCAAAAATTCGAAATTGAGTTTTCAACAGATCTTCACGTTTTAGAGTCCCCTGATCCTAAAAAACATATTTTTTTTCATTGGTCTGTCTGTCTGTCTGTGTGTCTGTCTGTGTGTCCGTGAACAGAATATCTCAAAAACGAAAAGAGGTATGGCGTTGAAACTTCATATATAAGTTTTTTGTACTATGTAGATGAGACAGAAATCTTTTAAAGAAAATCGCATAACCGGAAGTAGGTGTTTACTCTTGAGATTTTTCAATTTTTTTCGATTTTTTCAAAAACGGCTCTAACGATTTTTTTTAAACTTTACATTTTTACTACATTTTTAATGTGTATTGATGTAAAATAGGTGATTTTCCAGTTGAATACTTCTAAAGTGGGTTTCTTTTGTTTTTTTTTCTATTTTTTTATTAACTCCTATTTTAAATAAAACACCCGGTATATTATGACATTTTTGAATTCACCTTAAAATTCTAGAGAAAATTTGTCTCTTCAACTAACGCTCTATTTTGTACCGTTTTTGTAATATTTGTAATTTTTGAAAAGTTTTGACAAATGGCTAAAAATTAAAAATGAAATTTTTGACCAATTATAAGAACACTGTAAAAGGAAGTTGTGTGAGTGTATCACACCAGATTTTTTTTTATTAACTCCTATTTTAAATAAAACACCCGGTATATTATTACATTTTTTAATTCACCTTAAAATTCTAGAGAAAATCTGTCTCTTCAACTAACGCTCTATTTTGTACCGTTTTTGTAGTATTTGTAATTTTTGAAAATTTTTGACAAATGGCTAAAAATTAAAAATGAAATTTTTGACTAATTATAAGAACACTGTAAAAGGAAGTTGTGTGAGTGTATCACACCAGATTTTTTATCTATTAATAACTAATATTTCTTCATGGATTGCAATATTTTGATAATTAAAAACATTTCAAAATAGTAAAAGAATTCTTTCATAATTTGGAAGGTTTCATGTTATTTTTATTAAACATAAACCTTAAAATGCAGGAATTATGGTCAATTAATATATTGGTGTGACACAAACAATGTATATTAAAAAACCTGTTTTAATATGAAAAAAAAAAGATCATTGCTCTGAAATTACGCTGAAAATTATAATTATTGTCCGTAAAATAAGGTCTCCAAGGCGCTGGAGTCGCGAGGAACGTTTTAACACACGATCCGGCAACACTGGTGTGTACCTTGGCTCCCCGCTTATAAATTCCCACCACTCCGATGCTTAGTCTTGGTTTAGTCGCCGTTCAAGATGGAGCTTCCACTCGCCGCTACTGCCAAGTGTGAGTTACGTTCTGTGATTCGTTTTTTGTGTGCTAAGGACACCACGCCTATAAAAATTTATCGACAGTTAAGTGTTGTCACGCCCTTTTATGTTTCTCAGTAATGTAATTAACTACATAAACCTTTAAAACAGTTTTGCTACATAATTGGCGAGTTTGCATGTGTTTCGAGACCATTCTAGCCATAGTCTATCGCATAATACTGCAACGTTTAGCATCAAGCATAGCCATTCGTAAACTTTGTACACTCCTGGTATTACTGCTTCTAATTTATAACCTTTGTACACCCATCGCATCGTTGTTTTATGCAGCTGTTCATTTCAGCGCATGCAAGAGCGTTTAGTTTCGACTTATTTAAAATTTACTCAGCGAGAGCAAGTGAGAAGGCATCTATTGATCTCTGTCGCTCCGAGACGGCTTGTCGTCACCGGGAAAAATCCCTGGCTTTTGATTGGGTCCTTCTGGAGAGTCGCAGACGGTCGTTTCGCGCGTATACGGGAGGTGGCCGTTAGCGGTCGAGGCATTCAGCCCCGGACCGTCAAATAGAGTGTTGATATTTCGATTTTGTGCAGGAGTCTGTGCTTTGCGTGGGGACGCCTGCTTTCCGTTTTTGCTGTGACAGCAAAGTGTGTTCTGGGGGCGGTTTTCTTTTAACTGTGTTCAGTAGGGTTGAGCACAGTGTGGCAGTACGACGTTCGGTCCGCGGGTTCGTTGTGGCTAGTTTATGGGAGGCTAGTGTAGCCTAATTTTTATCCATCGTGAGTAACGGAATTTCTTATCTGAGCGACCAATCCAACGGCCACGCTGTTTTCAGAGTTTTTGCCAAGGGGGCAGCTGACTCATTTCACCCTTATTCATCGAAAAGGGGATCATGTAGGACGTTGTAGCATTTCGAGTATGCCACGTAGTTAAGGGCGTAACGACATTTCGACCCTAGTGCAAGCGCCTTCCATTGCCTGCAGGCTGAGCCACCTACCCAGGTAAATTTTATGTAATAAACTGTCCTAAATCGTGTCACCGCAAGCGAGTTTGTTTATGTTGCATTTAAACTAAATACTGTGCCGCACATGGCTTCTCCGCAAGCGAGTTTGTTTGCTTTACATTTCAAATTAAAATAGTGTCGTACACGGCTTCTCTGCAAGCTAGTTTGTTTGTGTTGCATTTAAACTAAATATTGTACCGTACCCAGCTTCTCTGCGAGCAGCCTTGTTAATTATTTATATTTGTGTACCTCAGCATGCGCCGTAACTTAAGATAAAGCGCTTCACAGCTGGGCGTATCCTTTAAGTACGTAGTACCAATTGTTGTACGAGCCGACTCCGTCGGAGTTTTGTAAATGATTGTTCGGCCATGTGAAGTGGACCAATAGATGTGTTGACTGTACCGTCTTATGATTTTTCCCAGTGTCTTGTGCATGTTTGTTTACAGGGCGACTGAGTCCCTATGTTACGATCAATGTAAGGTGAAGCCCGAACGTGGTGGACGCACATTGCAGGTAGGTTGTCGAGCTTGTCACTGCGCCGTGGCTTCCAGTAATAGTTATTTGAGTATTTTTCACCCTGTTTGACCTTCAAGGTTCGGTTGAGCGGGCGCGTATTGAGTTGGACCTTGTAGCGCCCATTTCTTTGGTCACACCCTATATATTACCTCGACACGCTTGCCCTGTGGTGTACCGTTTTGAACCACGCCCATCTCCCTGAGCGTATTTGAGCAGAGGCCTTTAGCCTGTTTTGACGATTCTCAGGGTGAGCGTGCCCATTTCCCAAACTTGTCTAGTTATTTAATACTCACACAGTCGTGGGTGTCGCTAAGTCATTTTGATGCCGTAACAGTGTATGGACATCAAAAACGTGTGAAAATGGTGCACAGTTTAAAAACAGACATACAGACGTCCATGATAACAGCGTGCTGGACGGCCATAGGTTTCGGATGAAACGATTGCAAAAGTGGAGAGGGTAATGCTTGAAGATCGACGGGTGACGATTCGAGAGCTGTGCGAATTGATCCCTGATGTCAGTACGACCACTATTGACAAGATTTTGACAGAACACTTGCATTATCACAAGGTGTGTGCAAGATGGGTCCCCACAATGCTCACCGAAGATCACAAACGGCAACGGGTTGAAGCGGCCCGCGAATTCCTTCATTGGTACGCAGAAGAGGGCGAGGAATTCTTGGATTCAATTGTCACTGGCGACGAAACCTGGGTCCATTACACAACACCAGAGACAAAAGAACAGTCCTGTTAGTGGCGACATTCAGGATCGCCAAAGCCGCGAACGTTTAAACAAACATTGTCTGCCGACTGTGTTTTGAGATACGAAGGGGATATTGTTGTGCGACTTCATGCCCACCGGGACAACAATAAACGTTGATCGCTACTGTCAAACCTTGAAGAACCTTCGTCGTGCAATTCAAAACAAAAGAAGGGGCATGCTGACGAAGGGAGTGCATTTTCATCAGGACAACGCTCGTCTCGACACTGCCCGTGCAACAACCGGCCTCATCAACCAATTTGGATGGAATAACGTCACCCTCCCCCCCCCTTAAGTCGGGACTTAGCGCCAAGTGATTATCATCTCTTTCATGCGTTGTAGTTACACCTGGGTGGGAGGGGGATTATGTAGAAAAATAGTAAAAAGTCCAGGCCTTCCAACAATGTATTAATCAATGCAAATAAACGCGTTTTTCTTTGAAAACAAAAATTAGAGACCTTATTTTACGGACAAACATCGTATATAAAGAGATTTGTCAATTATAAAGATTTTAAAAATGTTTTACCTCTGTTAATCGAGTTCTTATGGCTTGTTCTTTAACTTTTTGATTTTTGATAGCTTCTAGTTGTTTAGGAGTATACTGAGGAGCTTTAATCTTTCCTTCCTTTTTCTTCTTTTCTTCCAGTTCTCTTCGCAACTGCATTTCCTCCAACTGATCTTTATAGCTGTATGCTTTACTCTCTCGTTTCATATTCATGGCTGTATTATCCTGATCTTTGCTAAAAAATACATTTTTAGTCACTTGCATCAACAACGTAACAAAAATTACTAACTCTGGCATTACACTCTTATCGTACAATTCCCCCTCTGGTGTTAGAAATGTAAAATATTCGTCCTTAGTAATTTGTATTATTTTATGGTCATTGAGCAGCTGCTTTACAGTTTGAACGAGATGCGTCAGTGATTCACTACCGTTCAATCGAACAATTGTGGCTAAGGCGTTCTCGTTGCTCTAAAAACAATACAAGCTACACTTTGCATCTAAAAATTAATAGCAATACTCACTGGAGATGCAGAATAGTCATCGATCAGCAACTTTTTCAAACATGACGCCTGTTGCTTTACAAAAGTATGGGGCTCCAAATGTAAACGTTTAAGAATTTTGATCCACAAATCTGGTGCATCAAAGTATATGGCAGGATGGTGGGCGGGAATGAGAGCTTCTAGCACAATTAGTTGGGCATCTTCACTTGATCCAGTTGCTGAGCAAAGTGCATTGATGCATTCAACGAGGGTATTTGCAGATATTTCATTTGCTGCATCATTTTGGTCACGATTTTCATTTTCAGATTTATTCTAAAACAGATTCGTTAGTTAAGGGAAATGAACAGATTTTAACTACACTCTACCTGTACTCTTGAAATTTCCAAGAATTTAGTAAGGTCCCTAAGAAGTGCTCGTGCTAGCACGGTCCCGCCAAGACCGCCAACTATTCTCTTAGCAGATGGAAGACACTTTCGTCGAACATTCGTAGATGATGATGTTAAGCAAATTAAAACGGCCCTGTGTAAAGGTCCAGCTTTACCGTTTAGCCTTTCAGGGTGTTCCAAAAGCAGTCTTTCGCATAGTTGCATTACATGGATTAGAGCTGAAAGGTAAAAAGTAACGTAATATGCAATGTAACTTTTTCTAAAAACAATAATTTTATATCCTGTATTTATTATTAAAAATACTTAATAAGTCTTATCATATCTCTTTCTCTCGCTTTTATCATATTCAGCACTGAAATACATTCAGTCACAGCACTACGGAGCTCTGTTTTCATTGAATATCCGTTTCATATTCAAAGAAAACAAAAATATTTAAAAAAAAATCAATTTGGCACCCCCAAGAAAATAAAAAGTTTACTGCCGTGTCAAAACTAGCAATCATAAGAAAAGTTTGATATTATCAGAATGGTGTCAAGGTAAAAAGTACCATCGTCTTTAGTATATCCAAACATTTCAAAGAAATCATACCATCATCTGTAGCAACCGACAAGAACTTCTCAGAAACAAAGAGCTGCTTATCCATGTCGAAAAGAATGGTCCATAAATTGGAAAAGCTGTTCTCCTTGTCTCCTTGGGTAGCAGCGATTTTTAAGAGAAAGCATGCTGCACACAATCCTTCCGTGACGGTGGGTGCTTGTGTTGGCTGCGCGACTGCTCGATCGATTGCCTTCTGAAGAGTTGGAACTAGCGCAATTGCTTGTGGTATCGTGGACGACTGGAAACAGGCCGACATGCATTGAATATAAGAAGTCCTCACTAAGGCGGTCGACGTTTTGAGCCCCATTCCATTCTATAAAATAACAAAAATTGAACTTGCAACAATACTGACTGGTTTCAGAGCTTACTTTGAAAGCATCTATAACTTTCTTAGGTACTTCATTGCTAAATTTCACAACCCATAATGCCAACATGTCCAACGCAAAGCAGAGCGTCTTTTCATGAACTTCAATTTCCAGAACTTTGATAAAATGATCGGCTGCTATGGCGGTTAGCTGCTGTAAACTGCTACCAGAAACAGAATTGTAGCTTAAATTGCCAGCACCCTATAAAACAGTAAATTATTTCTGAACGAGCAATAATCCTGCAACCCATACTTGCAACACGCTAATTTTGTGGTCAACCACAGTGAGCTTGCCATCAGAGCCATGAAACACTGCAAAAACTTGTTTCATGAGCGATTCGATTCCACCTGAATCACTGCACTGCTGTGCTAGGCGCTTGCAAGCATCAGCTGATTCTTCTCTTGTAACGTCATCTTTTGAATGTAAATTAGCTGCAAGGAAATGTTTAAAATTAAAAAACTCGTTAGCTTCATCACGTCAATACTTGCACCAATGCTTATGGGGAGTTGGAAACTAAGCAAATGAGAAGTTTTGATAAAACTGCAGAATCCAAGGTCAATTCCTCTCCTATTGTTAATATTACTCTAATAACCGTAACTGAAATTATAAGGGGAGAAAGTAACAGAAGGGGAATTGGCCTGAATTTTGTAGTTTAGCCAAAGCTTTAAATCAGAATGACAATTTACTATCTAAAAGCAAATTTTGCGGGGCACTAACCACAATACCATGTATAAACCAAGACCGTATTTACAAATAAATTACAATTATCAAGAATACTTACTTATCAAGCTTTTTCCAATATCCAATGCATACTGACTTAAATCAAGACTAACTCCTGACACGACAAGCCCGACACATTCTATGATAATCTCTGGATTTCTCAGCATAGCTTTTTGAAGGGCAGGTAGAAGCACTACTTTAAACTGATCGTGGTTTACCTTCTTGAGTAACGGATAACAAGCTTGTATAACAGTACTTAATGGCTTTGTTTTACAGCTAATTAGCGTTTTTATAAATGTATCCAAATTGTTAACCTAGGAAAAATGTTAAAAAAAATAAGCAAAGGGGTGAATAATTCTTACCAGGCACTCTTGTAATAGATCGTTATTTGATGGCAGATGCCTAATCAGAGTGGAGCCCAGAACTGGTACACAGTATGTTTGTTCAAGCGATTTTAAGGAATTGACGTACAGATTCACACTATCTGGTATGGTAAGCCAAGATTGATGCAACTACAAGAAAACACATAAATATTTCCAAAATATATATACAAATCTTATTTTACCATGTTATATGCTTTAGCGGAATTCTTTTGAACGCCAGCTGAAATAACAGCAGTATATAAAATTGCTTGGGCGTCAATCAATGACAACAACTCATCTTTAATAATATTTTCTTCGCACTTCCATCCATGCACAATCAAAAGACATGACCAGTTTAGGGCTGTTAGTGCAGTTTTTGAAGTACTGGGGCTAAACACATTAAAGTGCAATGAAAAAATTATGAATTATATACAATGTAGCTTTTAAAATTAAACATTTAAGTACGTTGTACCAAAGCAACTTACGTGACAATTAGATTCTTGTGATTTATTGCTACATCTGTCAAAATTGACAGAGTACTCTTCACGGCCCATTTTGGATGATACTTTATGAGAGCAACAATCAAATTTCGCACCAACAGCTGGGAGGTACCATCGTGGTATCGTAGCAACGTTAACTGAATTACACGGCATATTCCCCTTACAATATTTTCATTGATTCCTAATGGATATATTTGTTTATTATGGTAATAATATACTCTAAAATTTATAGTAAACTCACCGGGATGTTGCAAGACACTGATAACATTGATAATAACCTCTTTTCGCAATTTTAAACTGGGAGTCTGTATTTTTAATGGTAGATCCTTCAAGGCCTTAGCTAGCTGCAATTGAATTTTTTGTGTCAATAATTCGCTATTTTTATGCTAAAAGTTGAGCTTTATATTTACACGTGACATTAACTTACCTCCTCGGTATCTGCCATTTCTAAAGGCGTTAGTTTGACATTTGACAATTAAACGCCGGTTCCATGAATACTGTAATTTTGCGTATGGTACAGATTTACTTTGGGAGTAAAATATTACTGGAAAATGCTACTTTGATTGCATTATAAGTGATCGATTTGATGTTTGAAAAGGGTTTGTGTAATTATTATTTAAGTTTTAATCGAATAAACTCTAGGTTGTTTGATTTCGTACATTTGTCTTCTCCCTATTTATGTTTTTACTTCGTGTAAGGTTTTAGGTTCGCGGAAAATTTGAATTGTTCATGCTGGTTTATACAGCGCTTTCGTAAAGTAGTGGATAAATTCGCTAAAAAATGAAATAACTTTTGGAAAAAACGTTGAGACCTGTCGATTATTTTTATTTGAGCATTTTTTCAAATAAAATGCTTACATACAGGGTGACCCGCGTAGGAGGTATGACGTCATCGATGTTTTTTTTAAAGGCAACCCGCTTTTTTACTTCCTTTTACAATAAAGGAAGTATTGGATTCACCCCAAAAATTCGAAATTGAGTTTTCAACAGATCTTCACGTTTTAGAGTCCCCTGAACCCAAAAAACATATTTTTTTTCATTGGTCTGTCTGTCTGTGTGTGTGTTTGTCTGTGAACAGAATATCTCAAAAACGAAAAGATATATAAGTTTTGTGCACTATGTAGATGCGACAGCAAGCTTTTGAAGAAAATCGCATAACCGGAAGTAGGTGTTTACTCTTGTGATTTTCCAGTTTTTTTCGATTTTTTTCAAAAACGGCTATAACTATTTTTTTCAAACTTCACATTTTTATTACATTTTAAATGTGTGTTGATTTGAGATAGGTAATTTTCCAGTTGAATACTTCTAAAATGGGTTTCTTTTGTTTTTTTTTCTATTTTTTTTATTAACTCCTATTTTAAATAGAACACCCGGTATATTATTACATTTTTGAATTTAGCTTTAAATTCTAAAGAATTTTGTCTCTTCAACTAACACTCAATTTTGTACCGTTTTTGCAGAATTTCTAATTTTTGAAAATTTTTGACAAATGCTTACAAATTAAAAATCAAATTTTTGACTAATTATAAGATCACTGTAAAAGATAGTTGTGTGCGTGTATCCCACCATATTGTTATTACGGGATTTGAAAGAACACATTTTTTACTTAATGCTAAGCTGATACGAATAAAAATTAAAAAAAAAACAATTAAAATTGCAAAATATTAAATTTAATTTTAGGAAGATGATTTTACGTTTTTATCAATGACAGCAATTTGAACATTTAATTTAGTTGTTTTTGAAGTTACCATTGCAATTAAATTTAGTATTTTGCAATTTTAAAATTGTTTTTCTTAATTTTTGGTCATGTGACTTATACTGAAAAATTAGCTTAGCGTAAGTAAAACAGTGCGATTTTTCAAATTCCGATATAAAGAATGGGTGTTGCCATTTAAAAAAAAACATCGATGACGTCATACCAGCGTACATAAATCAATTAAGTAGGGACAGTCATTTTACCGATTTACATGACCTTGAACGGTTCGGGGGGGGGGGGGGTACTTTCCGATAGTACTAACAGATGGCTCCACTACTTTATCACATCCATCACATCACAGTTTATATATAGACTGTGATCACATATAAGGTCACTAAATCACGTTAGCTACGCTAACACATGAGGGAAACACCATTTGACAAGTTCAAAAAACGAGTTTGTCAATGTCAAATTTAACATAGGCGCTACTAGTAAGGGCATAAATAATTTTTCCTATTATTAATGTATTCTTTGAATGCGATGCCACAATCCTTTCTCTAGGTTGTAAGTTAGGCAGATGATCGTTTTTAACCGCAATTTAAAATGTTTTTCGTCAACTACTGACCCTGAAACTTGAAGATCTGAAGAAATATCAAAGGTATTTTTTCATGTTTACAAATCATTTGTCTAAATTATGACCTAAAGAGATGATTGTAATCTCGGATTCCCTAGTTCTCCCGACGAATTTTATCAAAACGTATTTATATTTAATAGCATTATGGTTTTCATTTACTGCGTTAAAGGTTGCCTGAACAACAGCATAAAAAGATGCACGCTGTTTCAAGTTCCTGAAGCTGAAGGTAATTTAAACTGCAATATTTAGCAATTCTTTTTAATGAATTACTTATTGCAAATTAAGGACCAGAAAATAGTATAAAACGGCAGAAGTGATTGAAAGAAATAAATAGACCACTTGACGACATGCATCATTTACGTGTATGTGAGGTGCCGAAGTATTGGAATGCGGCGAGCGGTACACAATATTCGCTAAAGCTTTATGCATATTTGTGAAAATTAATGTTTTTAAGCTGGAAAACTTTTACAAATAATTTGTTATGTAATATTTATTTATTGCGTTCACATTACACAAACTTAAATTTATTTCTATTATAACCTATAAACTGATTGGGTACGCCACTGACAAAAACGAGGTTGGTTTGACATAAATAACTCCGAGTTTCCCTACCTGTGTTAGCGTAGCTAACGTGATTTAGTGATCTTAATCACATATGATTGGTAGCAGGGCTAGTAACTGGCTCTGATTGGTAGTACAGTGCCTTTATATCATATATGTAATACTTCTATATGGCGTGTTGAAGAGAAAGGCTGTCAGAGAAAATTGAAGGACAGAATGATTGCGATTTGTGCTTAATGCGCACGCGCTAATTCTGTTTGGCTGCCAGAAATACGATCCGCGTGGTACGACACTAGGACGCCGAAACGAAGGCGATTTCACGAGCCACGAAGTTACGCGCGGAGATTAGCGCACGCGCAAAGGCAGGAACTTGCAATCATTTTGTCTCACTTCTTTCGTGAATGCTAGCATACAGCGCTTGAATAGGAACACGCCATATTGAAGTATTACATATATATATATGCTTTATATAGACAGTGGCGACAATGGGGTGTCCTATTTTTGATTGGCTCCCTAGATCACGTGGTTTTAGCCGCCATGTTTAGGCTAAATCACTTGTGATTCGTGTTATACTTTTGGCAGTACTGAAGTGTATTGTCAGTCTATGTCAAATTCGAGGTTAGTAGGTTAGGTTTTGCGTCAGTTTTGACACAAACTGACGCAAATCTTAACTTGCAAATCTCGAATGTTTTCAGTACTGCCAAACGTAAAACATGTATCACAGTCGACGCTGATCACGGATTTAAATGAACACCCGTTAGAAATTTGCCTAAATATGGCGGCGGGGGTGTGGCTTATTTGTATTGTCGTCACTGTCTATATAAAGGCACTGTAATTGGTAGAATTTTGTGCTGCCATCTGATAGTCAAGCCCCCCCGTTACTGTCCCAGGCACTCTAGACAGGTTTCAACATTTGGCATGAGTGTGTCTACTTCTTTGATGTATGTACGCTGGTCATATCTCCTACGCGGGTCACCCTGTACGTATAGATTTTTTTTAAAATGCCCAAATAAAAATAAAGATCGACGGGTTCCAGCGTCTTCTCCAAAAGTTATTTCTTAAATTTTTAAGGAATTTATCCACTACTTTACGAAAGCACTATTCTTTTTGTTACCTTGTAGAAAATCAAATTGCATGTCACAATGGAATATTGGTAAATGTAGTTAGTGATCGATGAAAAAACGAATTTTATCCAACAACTCCTAATTATAGGGTTTATTACTAGATCGATTTTAGACCATTTTGCCAAAACGAGACGGTGTTTTGCGGCAATCAAACAAGTTTCGTTAAGTGCCATAAGCAAATGTGTATTGTTCAGTATTTTATCTTCATCAATACATTCTGGTTCAATGTATTTTTTATATAAAAAGTAAAGTCCGGTAATGAAGCTCTTAACAATACTAAAATTAATTTGGTTAATAGTCTATAACAACACCCATGAAGATAAAAACTATAAGCCACTAGCGAGATAAAAACGAAGTCACTCACTACTGCATTGTCACTGTCAAGCTATGTCAAATTCGAAATTAGTAGGTTAAGTTTTGCGTCAGTCTGCTGTCTGTTTAATTAGGTAATGTTTTTCTAAGTTTGAGGTTATACATAGCGTCACTGTCTAGTGCATTGTTGTCAGTTTTACTAGTTTGTAATAGAAAAATCCTCACACATCCTTTATCTAATAGACTTGTCTGTCCGGGACGCTGTTTTGTCTGTCCGGGACGCTGTTTCAGCAGCCAAACCGTAAGAGATAGAGAAAAAAGTTATTAAAGTTATATGTTTGGAATGGTCATGTCAGGTCAGGAACCGAATTTCAGTCACGTGACACTTCCGGTTTTCGAGAAATCACGTGATTTCTCGAAAACCGGAAGTGTCAGTACGCTGTTTCAGCAGCTAACCGGAGCTGCGATCCTCTGCGCCTTAAAACCTCGATCGGTTAGGCAACCACTTTGACAGCTTCCAGAATGTTCCGATGCGGCGTACCACTACGACACCTTCCAGGTCTGGGTACAGTTTTTATTTAATACGCGTTCTATTTGAAAAACGGTCTTTTTTGTTTTTTTAAATGAGACATTTGTCTCACTGGATTGCTAGTTTTTAATCTAATTTAACACAAGTCTTGTCCAAAGCAGGAATAAACCGATGAATCACCCATTTTTGAAAAGTTTTAGCAGACTTGATCAAACTATACCATCTCATTTTAAAGTCGTGTATGGTTGCGGGAAATTCAGCAACACGGTAAATATGTTCGCGTGTCAGGCACTTCAGTGACGCAAAATTGTGTCACGTAGGACAGTTTATTAATTTTGCTCTACAGGCCATGGTGGCCAGGGTGGCTTAGGGCATTTCTTTTACATTTTTTCTACATAATTACCACTACATATCATTGCTTAAGTATATATTTATAATGTCTCTCCATTCTTTTCTATTTGCGGCTTTTACCCTCCAATCGTATTAAGGTCCTCTTGCGTCTGTTACAGCCATCTCTTTCGTGGTCTCCCTCTTCTTCTTTTCCCCATTGGCTTTCTATATAAGACCATTTTGGGCATTCCCTCCTCCTGTAACCTTTGCACTTGTCCCAACCACCTAATTCTCTGTGATTTGCCGTATACGGATATCCTGGGTTCCTTGTATAATTCCTGTATTTCCTTATTCGTCCTTCTTTTCCACCTTTCTTCTGTCCTTGTCTCACCGTAAATAGCTCCCAGTACCTTTCACTCCCATCTGTCCAACATGTCTCTCTCCGATTGCTTCAGCACCCAAGTCTCGCATCTATACGTTACCGTTGACCGTAGTACTGTCTTGTAGATTCTTGTTTTAGTATTTCTGGATACCAGGTTGGATTTCAGTAACAGTCTCAAACTCAAAGCAGCATATTTTTGGTTACCTTTTACGATCCTTGCTCTTATTGCCTGCTCCTCACCTCCGTTTTCTTCAATTTGTACCTGTAGATAGGTAAACGTATTTACCCTTTCAAAGTTGTACGTGTTTCCTTCTCTGCTCAATATTCTTATCTCGTTCTTTCTTGTCCTGTCCGGGCTTCCCATCACCATGTATTTAGTTTTTTTCCCGTTTATTTCCAGGCCTAATTTTTTTGCTGCTGTTTCCAACTTTTTGAATACTTTCTCTAATTCTTTTTCAGATTTTGCCACGTCCGCGAAAGCCATGCATTGGTAGTCATTGTTAAAAGGCATTCCTCCCCTTTTGATCCCGCTTTTTCTGATAACTTCCTCTAGTACTAAGTTGAAAAGTACGGTGGATACTGGGTCTCCCTGCCTGGTTCCTTTCCTTATTTCAAAATCTTCCGATTTGTATCCTTCCCATATCACTGCCTTACTTGAATTTTCCAAAGTCATTCTTGTTAATTTTATCAGTTTCATCGGTATTCCTAAACTATTCATGATCTTGTACAATTCCCTTTTTCGCCCGTTTAGGGCGACTTTGTACTCGTAACAGGTGGTTTGCAATTCCTGTATAGCGAAAATCTCTTCCGTTACTGACCTGTTACCCTTAAAACCGGCCTGATACTCCCTTAATACTGCTTCTGCACACCCATTTAACCTTTTTCTTATCACCCGGGCTAGGGTTTTATAGCAGGTATCCAACAATGCAATCTCCCTGTAGTTTGCACATCTTTGCTTATCACCTTTCTTGTAGATTGGGACTATCAGATCTTTAGCCCATTCTCTCGGCATCTCTTCTTTTTCCCATATCATTTTGATTAGCTTGTATAACTCCTGCTCTAATGCTTTGCCTCTCTTTTTAAACATTTTTGCTGTTATTTCACTTTCCCCGGGACTTTTATTATTTTTTAAACTTTTTATTATTTCCTCTATTTTGTCTTCTGTTGGTTGTTCCACCTCCATTTTATTTTGCATTTGCATAATTATTTGTTAGTTCTCTCCCTCTTCTGATGGTCTTCTTTTCACTTTTACCCCCTCTCCTGCTCTTAATCCTTTATCTAATAGACTTGTCTGTCCGTCCGTCCGGGACGCTGTAGACTTGTCTGTCCGTCCGTCCGGGACGCTGTTTCAGCAGCCAAACCGTAAGAGATAGAGAAAAAAGTTATTAAAGTTATATGTTTGGAATGGTCATGTCAGCTCAGGAACCGAATTTCAGTCACGTGGCACTTTCGGTTTTCGAGAAATCTCAAAAAAGACCGTTTTTCAAATAAAACGCGTATTAAATAAAAATGTTTCAGCAGCCAAACGGAGCTGCGACCCTCTGCGCCTTAAAACGTCGATCGGTTAGGCAACCACTTTTGACACTTTCCAGGTCTGGGTACAGTTTTTATTTAATACGCGTTCTATTTGAAAAACGGTCTTTTTTGTTTTTTTAAATGAGACATTTGTCTCACTGGATTGCTTGTGTTTGTAATCATATTCATGTGGTGTTTCTCTATTAATACATGGTCTATTTGGTTTCGTGTTCGCCCGTCAGGCGATACCCATGTTTCCTTGTGCACCTTTATTTTTGCATTTGGGTACTTCTTACTACCATGTTTCTCTCTGCTGCGAAACCTATAATTCTTTGACCATTATCGTAGGACAGTGTCCAACATTAAAAAATCTGGTGTGATACACACACACAACTTCCTTTTACACTGATCTTATAATTAGCCAAACATTTGATTTTTATTTTTTAAGCATTTGTCAAAAATTACAAATTCTACAAAAACGGTACAAAATAGAGCGTTAGTTGAAGAGACCAATTTTTTCTAAAATTTTAAGCTGAATTCAAAAATGTAATAATATACCCTGTGTTCTATTTAAAATAGGAGTTAATAAAAAAAATAGAAAAGAAAACAAAAGAAACCCATTTTAGAGGTATTCAACTGGAAAATCACCTACCTCACATCAATACACATTAAAAATGTAATAATCATGTAAAGTTTGAAAAAAATTGTTAGAGCCGTTTTTGAACAAATCGAAAGAAAAAGAATAATTACAAGAGTAAACACCTACTTCCGGTTATGCGATTTTCTTCAAAAGCTTGCTGTCTCATCTACATAGCACAAGAAACTTATATATGAAGTTTCACCGTCATACCTTTTTTCGTTTTTGAGATATTCTATTACACAGGCAGACAAACAGACACACACACAGACAGGCCAATGAACAAAAACATGTTTTTTGGGTTCAGGGGACTCGAAAACGTGAAGGTCTGTTGAAAACTGAATTTAGAATTTTTGGGGTGAATTCAATACTTCCTTTATCGTAAAAGGAAGTAAAAAATAAATCCTGGCCAACGTGCGCCAACATGCGCCGTTTTGTCAATTCCCAAACGGAAATTCAAATATTAACAACTATTAGGATGTAACCGTTCCTTCTAGCCATTTTAAAAAAGTAGCCACATTTTGTAGCTTCAGTCGATGTGCAAGAATCAAGTGATTACTATACCAGAACACTGTCCTCCGCTTTATCAATTCGCAAACGGAAACTCCGAAACTATAACCCCTACGTAATTCTGATGGTCCTATTCCGTTAGTTGCTATCTGTAAACAAGGTAGGTACCATGAATTTGATGATAGTGGATGAGCGCAGATAGAAAATTAATACAAATATGTATTAGCAACTATCACGATGCATCTGTTCCTTCTAATCATTTTAAAAATAAGTAACCACATTTTTCAGTTCCAGCTGATCCGTATATTTTTCTAATTCTCTGCCGGTGCGCAAGAATCGAGTGGTTAATACGCCAGAACACTGTGCCTTGCTTTAACAATTCGCAAACGGAAACTAGGAAAATATAACATCTACGTCATTCCGATGGCACTATTTCGTTAGTCGCGTGCTGTAAACAAGGCACCATGATATAAATACAAATATTAACAACTATCAGGCTGCACCTGTTCCTTCTAACCATTTTAAAAATAAGTAGCCAAGTAGGCTTGCATCCTGACAGTTGTTAATATTTTTATCGGTTGCAGGATATTAATCCCTTGTTTACATATACAAAAGTAGGCTGGTAACTAAATTATAACTGATCTGTACGGCAATAGTCCATTACCGTACATGGCAACCATTACCCTACATGGCAACCGATAAACTATTGAACAAATCACGGATGTTATGAATCATAACAGCCTTAGATGTTTTAAAATCCTCGCTCTGGGAGCTCGGATTTCAATACAACATCTGCGGCAGTTATGATACTCATAACATTCCTAGCTTTGTTAATAGCTAATATTAATAACAAGAGATCAAATAAATTTACAATTAGAGTCGCTTGTGATATGTGTTTGTTACGGTGTTAAATTGGTCTTACGACACTCACGGATGAGCAAGTATCGCATGCTAAACAAATCCGGGAAAAGGGCACGCTTACCCTGAGAATCGTCAAGAACAGGTTAAAGGCCTCGGCGATGGGCGTAGTTCAAAACGGGACACCACAGGGCAAGCGTGTCGATAAGTATATAGGGTGTTGCTAAAGAAATTGGCGCCACAAGATCCAAATCCAGGTACCCACGTTCAACTAAACCTTGAGGGTTAAACGGAGTGAAAAATACTCAAATAACTACTTATGGAAGCCACAGTGCAGCGACAAACACAACGACCTACCTGGAATGCTTATCTGCCACGTCCGGGCCTCACCTTACAATGGTCGTAACATAGTGACAGTCACCCTGTAAACAAACATGCACAAGACACATAAAGAAAAGAGTTAATACATTTATACTTCGCAGCTTGTGCTATAAAATCTACGCCGAGGGGCAAAAACGCTTGTTTTACGCAGTGTATACATAAAGAACTATTTATTACATAAATGAACACTTTATTTAAATATGTAATTTAATACTTGGCAAAAAACTACAATTTCAATGTTTTAACTAGAAAATTTACATTCTTAAACTTTGCTTAGACATAGGGAGCCGCCGAGTTACACCTAATGAAATAGGTGTCGCTTGTACAAAAAGGCAGAGAAAACACTGGTTTAGATGTACTTTGGCGTAAGTTTGATCGCTGCTGTGTGTGCGTATTTTCATCGCAGCTTTTGAACTAACCAAAGTTTTATTGACTATAATACTTAACACTGAAGATGGACATCCAATGACTTCTAGAAGAGGTTAGAAAGTTTACAGTAGATACTGCTTGGCCAGCCCAATAAAATGTACAAGAATGCAGAGTACAAGCACAGAGTTTGAAAGAAAATTGAGACAATCTTCTCATTTATTTATTTTTAACCGGCCACATTACCAATTTTGAGGCAGACTGTCAAAGCGTCCGAGTCACCTCAACACGGATATGTGTGGTTTCTAGATCAATGGGCCGAGAGATAACCGTATGATGGCCGTGCCGTCCCGACCTTATGTCGGGGAAATGTAGCTACTGCACAGAGACGGTGTCATATAGATACTACGGGCTGTCACTCACTTTCAGAAGTGTAGGTTTCGTACCCTCTTGAAAAAATACAGCTAATGTACCGAGATTGCGTCTGCTAAATCTTGTGGAAAGGCTCGGGTGATGATTAGGCATGTCACTGAGCTAGCGCGCAATCAAAACAGGTTTCGCTAGTCTAGGAGAACGTTGTGACTAGGTGAGATGGGATTTGCAGGTTACCAGGCTGGAGCCCGATTCTTCCCCGGGGATCAAGCGTAGATTCGGGATTTCGCTGGTGGGCGCTTCAAAGCTTTCTCTGGCTGCAAATTGCTGGTCTCTCAATTCCGCCCAGGGCTGAATCTTTTTGGCTGGAGATAGGCGGGTTCAAATTCTGCTTTACTGGTAAAAAGGTAAGGTAAAGGTTCAAGGTAATTTTAATTCCCCCAATTGGGGGTGGGCTGCTATAGGGACCTTGCGTCCCTCTTCAGCCAAAAACGGGAATTATAGGATGGGCGAGATAAAGGAGGGGTGGAGAATTGAAGAGAGGCCAGGAAACGTGGAGAAGTACTGCCCCGGCATTCACATCAGAGAAGGTACTCTGTTTACTCAGAAAGACCACCTTAACACCTGAATCAGAGCAGACGGCCGCGGGAATCGAACTCACTACCTCCCGAATGCTCAGTAGATGTGCTAACCACTAGGCTACAGAGCTCGGTCGCTTTACTGGTCGCATTTTCGTGCTTTTATACGGGTTTGGGCCTCCGTCTATCAAGAAAACTTGCTGTCGGAAGCGCAGTGAGAGAAATCCTGCTGTCTCGTAGAGGCCAGTTGTATGGCGCCACGCATTGTGTGATTTCCATTTGAATCATGCAACGCACAGAAGTTTGAGGGTTGGATAAAATGTAACAAGATGGCGATATGCAAATTATAAATATTTTGAATTATTTTGCCGGAAACATTTGCATAGGAGTAAACTTCACAATACTGCAGCGGCCGTGAATTTAGTGTTGCTTTTTATTTGATATTGACAATCTGTATTATTATTTTTCGATATACAGTGAATTTGTAAGTTTATGCATTGTAATATTTGCTAGCAAGTAAATTTAGATAAGTTTTTAACGGCCACCAGTGTGCGGAAACTTCCGTCATATGTGAACTACATAACTTTATGAGTGCACTATTTTAAAGCTTTGCTGGAGTAGCTTGATTAAGCGTGAGAAAAAACACTGAGGGCGACGCGATACGTTTGTGCAGAAGAAGCATCATTCGTGGTCCAACACTTTCGGTGGGCAATCCGTTCATTTGCGCTGCCAAATAGTGCAACGGAGTCAAGAAAGCGTTTTCAAGCCAGGTTTCAGCGCAGTTCCACGGATCTTGAAGACAGTCAGTTCAAATACAAGCCAGAAGTATCACCGAGCAAGATCACGCCGTCCCCTCGCCTTCTAGCACCGTGGAGAATCCTGCCCCAGGTGTAAAGATACGGATTCGCATCCTTAAATGCAAAGGAGGTAGCGTGGCTCAGTCGCTTAGCTCGCTGGGATACTGATCCACGTTGCTCTAGGTGGCCAGGTTCGAATCTCGCTGGGGCTGTGTACTTTAGCGTTTTTCAAACCTGAAAATAGTCGTGGAAGGCAAAGGGATACCACCATGATGCCACCGAAACTATCCCCTTCATTAAAAGTTTGGAAATCGCCAAGGTGCTGCAATATTTACATTTCCACCAGCGTCACCTTCCGTGAAGTAGCAGTACCAACACAAACCAATAGAGGTTTAGAACTCGACTGGCGCTATATAACATATAATAACTTAGTGATAATTATTATTGTAATGATAATGTAAAAATGTAAATAAAAGCATAAGGCACTTTAAGAAGTAAAGCAAAATAGGTTGGTGCTTCTCGACTTTTTGGAATTTGCATTATAATGCATATCAAAAACGGAAGGCAATCTGGAGCCGTATTGCTTTCGTTTCGATTCGTGACGTCAAGCGGCACCCGACGCCTATACATCGGCTTACAATGCGAAATATTGCGAGCTGCATATTCCGCGTGGAGCAGGATTTATATGCATCAAATCGTGACGGCGGATTGAAATGCAACATAACTGTTGCGTATTAAAGACAGTTACTTCGTTGTCTTTTTTATGTTATTTTAATGTAGGTAAAGGTATTTCAAATATAGTGGTGCTCTTATTGTTTGACGTTATTTATACATTCCTAGTTATAATAGTTGTGTTTAGGAAAGTTCGTTTATTTTGGGATTTAATCTTATTTTCTTTATTTAAAGGTTAAAGGTTATTTGTGTTACATTGAATATGAATAAATTGGCTTTTATTGGGTAGAAATTGGGAGTATGTGTTTTCGTTGTAACGAGCCAGACTAGGCCAATTTCGGAAGCATTGTTGCATTGATATCTCCGAAACCACGACTAGGAGAAATCTCTTACTGTAGACTGAGCTAGCTAGGTAAACAAATAGGACATAAAGTAAAGTTGTGTTACAAAGAATAAACACAACGACGGGCCTATTAAAAGCCGCATTACAATATGCATTAAATTAGAAAAATTGCGTAATTTCTATAGTACTAAGGTTAACTATAATAAAGTATATACTGGGTGTCCATTCTCAAACTCGAACATAGGCGATTAACATTGTATTGAACGTTTTTGCCGGTCCCTGCTCGCCAATTCAACTTACGGGAAAGATGATGGTATCAATGGAAAGATAAAATTATTATGCATTAAATGATACTAATAATAATATTTAAGATGAGATTTTTATTTTAAAATACTAATTTAAAACTTGGGAACTTTTAAATATACATGCCTTGCTTTTCAAGTTCGATAGCAGTTGTCAAAAAAATTGGTATTTAGTTCGCGTAAATCAGCTATTTTATGCCAACGTCTGTTAAAATTATCTACAGAAAAATGAATTATTCCAATGGAGAACGAGTTTTTATGGTAAAAACATTTTATCGTGGCGTTAGTTTGCGGAGAACTAGAGATTTGTTTGCCGTTCAAATTGGCAAACAGGCAGGCTGAAATACAAACGGCGGCGTTCTTGTTAATTAGCACCAACGGTCACACACTGCACAGTTTTCAGCTGCCTGCCAGCCGTTTCGCCATCGCGCATAATTCCTCGAATTTTGGGGAAAACGTTCATAAACTTTATAAGGGAAAGCTGCAAGGAATTTGGGAGAAAAGCACGTAACCGCAACCCGTCGGAAGAAAACCATAAATTAAAGTGAGGTCAAACACCTTCCTGATAGTCGGACACTAAGCCGAGATATAATACGCGGTCGCCCGCATTCACACCGCACTAAGTGCCGGAAAAATTGCAAAAACAAATACATCGCGCTAATTGAAGTACTCGTGTTTGGTATCAACAAAAAGAGGAGGTTGAGAGAAAACAATCAAGAGCACGCCCGTAACCGAAACGGGTTAACGCGCGGAGCGCGCTAACGAAAACTAAAAATTCAAGCCACTCCAGAGCTCGCCTCTTCAGGCGAAAATTCGCTAAACGAGTGTTCGCTGCCGTAGCTCCCAGGAGTGACAAGTCGTAAAAGGCCAGCCGCTCGGGCAAATGCGAATGGCTCCTGGCAGACGCCCTGGCTTTGCAAGCCGAAAATGGATTAATTAAAAGAAACGCAATTAACACCCCCTTCGTATTTGATGTCAAAAGATTCACCGCGAAATAGGGAATTTAATGGATCCCCGTTAAAGCGCCAACAGAAAACCAACGCCGAGCGCGAAAGCCACAAACTCAGATATGAAAGCGCGAGGGCCGGCCGAACTCACTGACCCATACGGAGAATAATTCCGCCGAAACCACTTGAGTGACGTATCAAAAGACGCGCCTTTTCGCCAGGAGAACAATGCTAACTAAATTAGGCTGCTAATTTAAGACGCCGATTAATTAGCGTCCCGATGTCCCGAATTAAGAGGAACTCGGCAAGGCTTCCCCACCCTCAGCCAATGGGAACGGCGGAACAGGGAACAAAGCCGCGAGTTCCTTTATAAGCAGGGACATTTTCGGACCAGATTATGGAAGCCTCAGCAGTCGAATCTACCAGTTCGCTCTCAGTCTTCAGCAGTCGAATCTACTAGTTTGCTCTCAGTCTTCATCAGTCGAATCTACCAGTTCGCTCTCAGTCTTCAGCAGTCGAATCTACCAGTTCGCTCAGCAGCTCTCAGGTCCGCACCTACCGTGTGCGACGCCGAGTTCAAAGCTATCCCCGAAACCAGACCCCGGCCGCAGCAGTCGAATCTACCAGTTCGCTCACCAGCTTTCCGACCTGTACCATCCCTGTGCGACGCCGGGATCCAAGCCAGCGCAGCGCAGCCGTCACCGATCGCTTCCTCGGCCCGCACCTTTGCTTACTTCATAGGCAACAAGCGCTGTTCGAAAGTCTGTTATGGCCTTTATCGCCCAACACCCCAGAGTCGCCCTAAAGCAGAGAGCCCGTCGTTGCCGCCAGCCGTCATCACCGCCAGGGTACCGCATCGGCGAAAGCGTACGCTTGGAGGAAGCAGCGTCGCGTCGCAGCCCGCGTACACTCGACCCCGCGAATACGCCCACAGCCGTCGACGCCTGGAACGCCAGCACCCCGGACAGTCGCGCTTGGACCCACTTTCCGGCAGCCGGATCATCTGCCGCCCCCGGAAGCTGGACCTGGAGTTGGATCTGCATCTGGATCCCACCGAGGAGAAGTAACTCCAGCAGTTGTGGGACTCTGTCCGCCTGGTCCCGGAGCCCAGCATCCGCCTCCGCCTGACGGAGGTCAAGCTGCCCCCGCGCCGCCCCTGGTAGCTGACACCCGGTCCGCCCGCCGAGACCCCCGACTAAACGCCAACCTCCACGGCCGACCCTGAGCTCCTCTACGCCGATGCCCTGCTGCATTTCCTCGAGCCGCCGAAGCCAGGGCCTCCACCACGCCCAGCGCCGCCCCTGAGGAAAACCCGCCCCCTCGACGCCGTTCCAGGGACCCAGTTGCGTTGGTGTTTATTTTCTTTTTCTTTTTGTGTGTGGACAATTCCGCGATTTTGTAAATTATTTCCGCCCCCACTACCATTTTGTATGTTAACTGTAAATAAGTCTAGTTATAAATAAAAGCAATCACTAACACTCCACGTATTATTCGCTGGTTTGCCCCTCTACTCTGCGTTTAGCACTCTCTGCTACTGAGCTATCGGGTGAATGGCCCTAACCCGCCATTGTTGTGCTTGTAGTGCGTGAGGGCGTACAAACCGAGGACGAGTCAAGTCAAATTTAATAACAGACCTTTACCTTCTGTAAGTACAATTCGGAAATATGTACAAACATTTGAAAGATGTGCAAATATTTCTGTAGAATCAGAATCTAGAGGTGGTAAGTAATCATATTTTTTAATGTTAAACTAAAATATTCAAAAATAATAACTTTATCCCAGAAAATCGACAAACAGTTGACCGCACAGAAGAGCGTGTTTTGGCCATGGTAAATAAATATGGATCCAACATACAGTGTAAGACGTATTTCTGTTGAGGTAGGGTTATACAAATGGCGGATATGGGATATACTCAAGAAGCACAAATATCATCCCTATAAGACACATCAAGAGATTTTTGCTGTTGACGAAAAAAAAGGGGTCAATTCTGTTATGAAATGCAAGAGCGTAATAACAACGATAGCCGCTTCCTGTCGTCAATCTGCTTCACAGACGAATGTACTTTTACATTAAATAACGAACCAAATGTTCAAAACACGCGATATTGGGCTAAGAAAAATCCTAGAACTGATATCTCTACCAGAACTCAGTATCCTCAAAAAATTAATATCTGGGCTGGGATTTTTAATAACAATATCATTGGTCCGTTTGAAATTGAAGGAAATTAAAATTTAGCAATGTATTTAGACTTATTAGTAACTAAGGTAGGACCTGCATTGGAAGAAGTTCTGGTTCCAACAAGACGGCTGTTCCGCGTATTTTGGCTTAGATGTTAGACATTTTTTAAATTATTCTTTTCCAAATCGTTGGATTGGTAGAGGTGGTGCTATAAATTGGCCAGCAAGATCTTCTGATTTGGCACCTTGTCAGTTTTTTGTGGGGCCACCTGAAAAGCAAAATTTACAAAAGACGACACCCAGATATTAATTCTTTCAGAGAAGCAATATTTGCTGAGTGCGCGTTATTTACTGAGAGGCATTTGGCTAATGTAAGAAATGCCTTTTACAACAGATTGCGGTATTGCTTATATCAAAACGGGGGCCTATTTGTATATTAATTGTAACCTATTTTTATTTATTATTGTTTATTTTACCTAGCTTATAATAAAAACTGTTATTACCTACTTTAATATTTATTCATGTAGTATAGAACTAATGGTAAAATACCTGGAAATTGAATGCACTAATGCTAATTGTCTATGTTCGACTTTGAGAATATACACCCGGTATATTTGAAAAGACAAAAACATACGCTATTTTGTGGTGTTAAGGCCAACTAAGATTTGTATTTTAGAAAACGAAGTTCTAGGACGTAAAGCAGTAACTATAGGCGGCATGTTAATTTCGACTAGATTATATTAATCTACGTAAATAAGTGCATTATAAGAATCTCTACTATGTTTTTGATATTTTAAAACACAAATGAATTGTGACGTCTTATAAAAATGTTGAATTTTGCGTTTTTCGACTGTAGCTCAGAAACCAAAAGAAATTCCTATCTGAATTCTGTTTTCACCATTGTATTGCCCTCTAAAGGTTGGCCCCTTAATGTGCAAACGATTTTTCTTTGGTTTTAATGACAACGGAGATTTCCATTTATTTCTATCGAAAATGGTACACCCTGTATACGCGTTCATTAAAGGATATGGTGAAATTACGAACGACGCAATTTAATTTGGTAACGTAAAAAACATGATGAATGAATAATATCACGTCGAATTGAATCGAAAATCATTTCTTTTCAAACGAAAAATAGCCTAGGCAATATATTCTATGTTATCCCCAAATAATAAATTATGCATTTTAGTGTGATCATCCAGGCATCGCCGCTATAGCGGTAAATCAAAACAATATTACCTTTAATAAACACGAAAATTTACGTATAAAAAAATAAAACCGATAACAATGTGATAAACAAAGTCAGTAGGTAATAATAGTTCTACTGTTGTTAAATTTCTTACATCGGTACATTGTTGAGGATTTATCTAAATGACCATCTTTCTGTTTATAAAGCTGACAATACTGGTGACATTAATACTTAATACTTTCGTGCACGCGATGTATGAAAAAATAATGACCCAATAGAAGCGAACAGCTTGAATATCCAATACGTGTATTAGTTGGGCTGCTTGTCAATCTTCGAGAACATGTGTACCTTGCACGAGTGCGTTTGTCAATGGGTTCAAAAAGTGATAGAAATGCCCAGAAACGTTTACTTAAACGATATAGCAGTTTATCTGATAATTATGTTAGTGATAGTGAGGCAAATCAATTTAGAACACGCAAAAATAGTTACAACAGTATATTTAGTTCACCTGCGAAGCTAAAGAGTGGTGCAGATACGTTTACACCTTATTCAAAAATACCAGCCATTGGCGAAAAGGTTGCAAATTTTAGAAATATAAACAATGATTTCATGTTTAACTATCATTCAGATGGTGATAGTACTAGTAGAAACTCGAGAAAAACAAGCTCAAAAATTCCGGTGTATCGTAGCCAAAACATCGGTAAAGATGTGTTAATAAACAATTTGCAAAAAAATCTAGGACTGAAAAGTGAACATTTATTGAGAAGAAACACATATACCGTGTTGGAGCCAATAGTGTGCTTGAAGAACTCCGATAGAACTAAAAAACGTCCTGCTACCAAACATGCTTTAAATTCTACGTACACAAAATTAAAAAGTGACATTGATATTAAAGAAAGATCTATAGTATTTGGATCTAAGTTAGTGAGTGCAGCAGATTCTGATAGCGATATATCTGCTAGTGATGAAATGTCAACTGGTAGTGAAAAAGGTGTCGTCCAAAATAAAGTGAATTCAAACACGTTGAACTACTTATTACAGAATTTAAAATTATCACGAAATACGGAAAGTGACCTACTTTTGCCTAAGAATAATCCATGGTTGCTCTAAATAATGCATGAATTCTGTTCCGATGCTTCAATAAAAAATTCAGTCTGTAATTGTTGTAGCTACCTAGTTAATATGTTGTGGTAATAATAGCTGATGTAGGTAGTTTTTTTTATTGAATACGACTTTACAGTGGCCATTTTGGTGCAAACTGATTTGCATAAAAATTTAAGAGAAAGCTGATCTGGATCACATCAAAACAGTTTGCCACAAAATGAGTTTCTAAGCTCTTCAGATTATTAAGTACTAGGTTTAATAAAGTAAACTGTGCTATTTATATTTTTATTAATAAAACATGTTTGTACATTATCATTGTAGCACCTCCATTTCATTTTTTTGGCTTAAAAGTAACAATTGTCTTTTAACTTCAAATAAAATAATGCCTAGAGCAGTTCCAGTGTTCAAACTTTCTACGCTATTGCTTAATGGTATGTTCAATCGAATGCCCTTGAAATCAGCTGCTAAACGATACGATTCCTCACTTATTCCATCCGTTTCTCCACCCACTATTAAAACTAAAGAACCAAAATCCCTAAATTGGACACCATAATATGGTAATAGCGGTGTTGATACCACAATTTCTCGTAAAGTTTTATGGTCCATTGTTTCCCTTTCGTTTTCAGCTTGTATAGAACTACTTATATTTTCAGTAATTATCTTGTTGTCTGCTATAAATACTGTACTTCCTGAATTACTTATTTGTTTTCTAATATCCGGCCATTCCATCTTTCTGTGAATTTGTAGGCAGAAATGAGATCCACAAGCACTTCGTAAGACTTTTGTGTCCCAAAGGTCTACACATCCTATTAAAAATAAATATACATTTATTAAATATCGACATTACAGGAAGTTAAGAGCATATACCCTTTGTAAGAATAACATTTCTTGCACCAACTCCGGCTGCTGATCGAAGAATTGCTCCCAAATTTCCAGGTTCTCTTATGTTGTCACAAACCACAGTTAGTGGTAAACTGCCTTTTGGTATAAAACTTTCCACATCAGGAGTCTTAAATATTCCTGCAGTATAATAAGAACAATAAATGGAAGCGTTAACGCAAACGTCTTTTAATACTTACCCATTATTCCTGGCGTTGTTGTGAGATCTGACCACATTTGAATTTCTCTGTAGGGCATTTTGTAGAGCTTTGCCCCACTTTTAGGTAAATATGGTTTAAGATATTCAATGTCACTTTTCCGACTAAATATCAAATTTTTAAGTACACACTGTGCTTGCAATGCCTCTTTTATTAATCTTCTACCTTCTAGCAGTGCCAAGTCGTTTTTAACTTGTTGCTTGCGAGATTTTACGGTTAACAACAGTTGACTAAAATATTCAATAGTAATTTAATTGTATTAAACAGACCTTTTAACACTCACCCTACTGTAGGATCATTATCTTTCAATTTTGTGTAAATAAAATCTCCGTTTGCATTAATTACAGTCTCCAACATATCAGAAGTAGCTTTACTGTGTGTGTTCATCAATTTATACGAAGGCTTTCTCTTCTTAGGTTCCTTTTTATGAGTTTTGTTACTACTATCATCCAACTGACTCATGTCTACTAGCCCTGCGTGTGACTCCACATTTGGAAATTTACGATTTGTAGTTGCCTTTGGTGGCTTTTGTAATACATCTGTCTCCGCACTTAATTCTATAATTTTTTCTTCGTTATTTCCCATGTGTTCGTCAGCCATTTGAAAGTTTCTTTGGTAATTTGCCTCTATTTTATCAAATTCTTCAGGTGGAATCACCTTTCTGGGGCGCCGATGAGACCACCTTGCATAATTGCGAAATTGATTTGTATTTTGGATGCTAGAATTTACAAGCCTTAGTACACCAGTTTTTAAGAAATGTGCCATATTTTTTAAAAAGTTTTTATGTTAGTATTGTAACAACGAATCGCACACCACAGCGGAGTTAGGTTAGGAATTTCTTTTGTAGTTATTTAACTAATGGGAAGCGACGACCCGAAATATGGGATTTTTAACTATTGAAGCTTCAAGGTTACCGAATACTAATCTAACCTCACTTGCCAAGGCAAACGTTGTGTTGTGTATAGCTTGTTTTCAGTAATCATGTCGAAAGCTCACCCTCCAGAATTAAAAAAGTAAGTAATTGATCTTATCATTTACATTTGAATATAAGAAATATGTTTTCAACAGATTTATGGACAAGAAATTGTCTTTGAAGCTGAATGGCGGCAGACAAGTCGTTGGAATTTTGAGAGGGTTCGATCCATTTATGAATCTTGTGGTAGACGAAACGATTGAGGAATGCAAAGACGGATCTCGAAACAACGTGGGTATGGTGGTAAGTACTATCAGGAGGTATGAAAGAAATTCGTTGAGTGTATTTGCTGATTTTCAGGTAATTCGAGGAAATAGCATTGTTATGTTAGAGGCCTTAGATAGAGTTGGTTAATACCCCATGTATGTTTAAGAGTAACTGTAAGTGTAATTAATAATAAAGATATTGTAAGGTGTAGTTTTTGTTATTTCGGTGTTGCAGAAATGGAATCTGTAATTTGGTTTACTGCAACTACAGTATAAATACACATCGATATTGTATCAGTACTACATATTACGAAAACTATTAACACGTTGACCGCCATGTGAAGCACGTGTGCATCGCATGGCTCCTTAATATATGGGCCACGCCACTCACATGTGTTTCGCATGTATACTTTCACTCTAAGCCACGCAGCTCACATTTGCGCTGCACTATAGTCGTATTCTTATGAGAGATTAAGGAGTATGGCCTGGGAAACAAAACCTATGTGTTGGCCCGGCTCTAGACTCCCAATTAAGACATTTTATACCTTATTTATAACATTTTTGACATGTATAAGCAAAAAAAAGTTACCCCAGATATTCGAAAAATGTTTACTATTACGGCGGTCAACGTGTTAAGCAACATAATAGCTAATAAACATGTAACTGGCTTTGATAATTTATTGGCTTCGGCATCTGCTGTACAATTTATGCAGAGAGGTGCATGAAAAACGGCCAGAGCTGTGGGATCGTTATTTGTCATCCGATTTTCAAAATTCAAATGCCAAATTAAATGATCCAAGGCCTGATATATCATGATGGCAAATGGTACTTTTTAATTCAAAATGCCTCTGAGCAATGATAACTTTCTAATAGCAACTATAATTTTTTTCGGACCACAGATTCTGAATACAATTACGTAAGACTATCATGTTTTTTGCACACTCTCCAAAATGACTATTTTACGAATTCAGTTGAGTTTGTAAAATGCTGAATTTTGTTGTTTGTTTGTTTGTTTGTTGATGGACAAGGTCTAGGCATGCAGAGTACCAGGTACCTTAGACACCGACTGCTATGGTCATATGGTCAAAGTCCTACTTAGAATTTTGCCGAGACTAAGGAGTTCCAACCCTAGCAAGGGATCTTTTACATGCTACACATCGTAGTAGCATGGGACCCACGGCTTTACATCACTTCCGAATGATGGCATTCTGTAGAGGCTTTCATCTGCATTTTTTATTTTTGAAAACCTCACCGGGACCGGGAATCGAACTCGCGACCCTACGATCAGTAGCCAGGATGCTTACCACTGAGCTACCGACCCCGGCGCTGAATTTTTGGCCAAGTCCTAAAAGTTGCCATAGCAACTTTTTACGGATTGTTTTACATTGGTTAAGCAAATCATATTTAAAAACAAGTTTATTAAATTTATTGAACAGTACAAGTTATTCCTAGGTAATTACAAGTGACAATTTCCTATAAACAATTAAGTAGTAAATTGATATTATTTGGAAAAATTAAAATGAAATGGGTACTTTGGAAACTGTTACCTGCAAACGAAATACTGCTTTTATTTGCATCGGTTTTTTGCTTTTTACTTCCTTTTACAATAAAGGAAGTATTGGATTCACCCCAAAAATTCGAAATTGAGTTTTCAACAGATCTTCACGTTTCAGAGTCCCCTGAACCCAAAAAACATATTTTTTTTCATTGGTCTGTCTGGGTGTCTGTGTGTCCGTCTGTCTGTCTGTGAACAGAATATCTCAAAAACGAAAAGAGGTATGGCGTTGAAACTTCATATATAAGTTTTGTGTACTATGTAGATGAGACAGCAAGCTTTTGAAGAAAATCGCATAACCGGAAGTAGGTGTTTACTCTTGTGATTTTTCAGTTTTTTCGATTTTTTCAAAAACGGCTCTAACGATTTTTTTTAAACTTTACATTTTTACTACATTTTTAATGTGTATTGATGTGAAATAGGTGATTTTCCAGTTGAATACTTCTAAAGTGGGTTTCTTTTGTTTTTTACTTCCTTTTACGATAAAGGAAGGATTGGATTCACCCCAAAAATTCTAAATTGAGTTTTCAACGGATCTTCACGTTGTAGAGTCCCCTGATCCCAAAAAACATATTTTTTTTCATTGGTCTGTCTGTGTCTGTGTGTCTGTCTGTCTGTCTGTGAACAGAATATCTCAAAAACGGAAAGAGGTATGGCGTTGAAACTTCATATATAAGTTTTGTGTACTATGCAGATGCGACAGCAAGCTTTTGAAGAAAATCGCATAACCGGAAGTAGGTGTTTACTCTTGTGATTTTTCAGTTTTTTTCGATTTTTTCAAAAACGGCTCGAACGATTTTTTTCAAACTTCACATTTTTATTACATTTTTAATGTGCATTGACGTGAGATAGGTGATTTTCCAGTTGAATACTTCTAAAGTGGGTTTCTTTTGTTTTTTTTTTTCTATTTTTTTTATTAACTCCTATTTTAATAAGAACATCCGGTATATTATTACATTTTTGAATTCTCCTTAAAATTTTAGAGAAAATTTGTCTCTTCAACTAACGCTGTATTTTGTACCGTTTTTGTAGAATTCGTAATTTTTGAAAATTTTTGACAAATGCTTAAAAATTAAAAATTATATTTTTGACTAATTATAAGATCACTGTAAAAGGAAGTTGTGTGAGTGTATCACACCAGATTTTTTCTATTTTTTTTATTAACTCCTATTTTAAATAAAACACCCGGTATATTATTACATTTTTGAATTCACCTTAAAATTCTAGAGAAAATTTGTCTCTTCAACTAACGCTCTATTTTGTACCGTTTTTGTAGAATTTGTAATTTTTGAAAATTTTTGACAAATGGTTAAAAATTAAAAATGAAATTTTTGACTAAATATAAGAACACTGTAAAAGGAAGTTGTGTGAGTGTATCACACCAGATTTTTATAATATGTGAGCAAACGAAAATGAAATCAAGCTTGGTTTTGAAAATTGAAACATATAATATATGTACAGCGATGCCTATAATTGGCCTAACGGCTGTTGGCTGAGTACGAAATAAATAAATAGGTATCTAGCTCAACAGGCCTTGTAGGCCCTTGGCTTCTTGCACCACTTTCCTCCATTTACTTCTATCCTTTGTTTTTTCTTCCCATCTTTCAATTTTTAGTGTTTCTAAGTCTTGCAGCACTTCTTTCCTCTACTCTAGTTTCGGTCTTCCTCTTCTTCACTTTCCTCCAATTTCAGTTTTCCATATACGCTTCGGTATTCTGGTACTTTCCATTCTAATAATGCGTCCCATCCATCTAATCCGCTGTGCTTTTACTACCCCCACTATTGACTCCTCTCCGTACAATACTTTTATTTCTTCGTTTGTCCTTCTTTCCCAAGTTCCGTTCGCTAGTTTTCCTCCATATATCTTCCTCAGGACTTTTCAATTATTTTTGGTCTTGTTTTGTCATTGTCCACACGTCAGGCATATGTCACTTTTTTTTTTTTTAATAGCCTTGTTGCGCCCAGTATTGGGCATAGGCCTCCCTTCTCCTCCATCGCTCTCTGTTCTGTGCTTCGTCTATCCACCTTAGTGGATATGTCACTATTGGTCTTAATATAGTTTGATATACTTCCACCTTTTTTTTTTTTTTTTTTATGTTTATTTAACAGCAATCAGAATAATACATTCTATGAGCTATTGTGCTGGATGGAGGAACTATTGAATATATATCCCTCAAAGGGCCTGGTGGGTCATCCCCAATGGGAGGGCCTCGTCTTCACTTCAGGTCAAGTCTGCTGGCCATTTTCTTTTGAGTCTTCTGTTGGGTCTGTCTTGCACAAGTGGTTGTAATGTGGTATTGTGATGGTTTTCAAGGTTCTGTTGGTGTTTCTGGCTTCGTTGTTGAATTATTTCTTTAACTGTTGGGATATGGAGATCTTGATGGAGCATGTGATTGGAGATGTACCATGGTGCATCGGTTATGGCCCTGAGAATCTTTGACTGTGCTCGTTGAATTATTTTTATGTTTGTATTGCTAGCACAGCCCCACAGCTCGATGCCATAGGTCCATATTGGAACAATTATTGTTTTATAGATTAGTATCTTATTTTCTAGTGACATTTTAGATTTTCTGCCAATCAACCAATAAAGTTCTTTCATTTTTTGATCTATGTGTTTTCTTTTCTTCCGTATATGTTCTCTCCAGTTCAATTTTGAATCGAGGTGCATTCCTAGATATTTGGCACTTGTTGTTGTAGGTATTACTATGTTGTTTATAATCACTGGGGGGCAGGTTTCTTTTTTAATCGTAAAAGTTATATGCTGTGACTTGTTCTCGTTGATTTTTATATTCCATCTTTTAAGCCAGTTTTCTATGTGGAAGAGATGGTCCTGAAGGTTTGCAGATGCTGTTACAGGGTCTTCGTGAACAGCTAATATGATGGTATCATCGGCAAATGTACCAGTTGTGGTGGCGTCTGATGTTGGTAGATCCGAAGTATACATTAAATATAGGAGTGGGCCTAGTACACTTCCTTGTGGGACTCCGGATTTTATAGGTTGGAGGTGAGAAACTGCATCATTAATTTTTACTCTAAAGAATCTATCCGTTAAGTAAGATTTTAGCAGGTGATAAAAGGATTCTGGTAGTGATTGTTTAAGTTTGTGGCATAGGCCTTCGTGCCACACCTTATCGAAAGCTTGTCTCACATCTAGTAGAACTGCAGAGCAGTACTTGCTATCCTCTATCGCTTCATTGATTACATGAGCTATTCGATGACACTGCTGTATTGTAGAGTGGCCATGGCGAAACCCAAATTGATGATCAGGAATAGTTTTAATGATGGGAATGATACGTTTTAGTATTAGTCTCTCAAATAGTTTTGATAAGGAGGACAGTGAGCTTATTGGTCTGTATGAAGATACTTCTGTTAGCGGCTTTCCAGGTTTTGGTATGAGGATTATTTCAGATATCTTCAAACAGTTAGGCCAGTATTGTAGCCTAATAATAGCGTTAAAAATATACGTTAGCATTACTAATCCTTTTTTTGGTAATTCCTTCAGTAGTTTAGATGTTATCATATCTACACCTGGCGCTTTTCTATTGTTTAGTATTGAGATTTGATCCCGGATCTCTTTGGGACTGGCCATATATATAATACACATATATTGCTAGTAGGGCCTGGAAACGTCAGAAAACATTACGGCGCCGACATAGTCTCACTTAGAGTATAACGTGTCACGTGCGCATGCGTGAGAATTCGAACTCCGCCTTTAGAAGCGAATTTTAAACTTGACCACTTCCCCATTGGGCGGACGACGGCGCCGCGCTTGCGCACAGCTCACCGTATACATTAAGGAGTTGGTTGTGTGTCTCACTTCATCGGCCAGTTTCCCACTCATAGCCGCTAGCAATATAGTAAGTATTAGATATATGGGACTGGCTAATTTTATATATGTCTGTTGCGTGGTTAAATCGTTACTGTTGTCTTGAGTTTGTTGTGGGTCATCGTTAAAGTGGGTAAATACTGTTGTTAGGTAGTGTGCAAATAAGTCTGCTTTTTCCTGACTGCTTCTGGCCCACTGACTTGTGTTATTTGCCACTCGTATTGGTGGGGATGTTGTTTTAGGTTTATGTAGAGATTTGATTGGTCGCCATATGGAATTGTCGTATCGGTTGATGGTTGTAACATAGTTTGTAAAGGAGTTGTCCCTCATTTCTTTTAACTTTGTTTTTAAATTATTAGTAATTCGATTATAGGCTGTTTTGTCGCTAGGAATGTGTGATCGTTGCCACTTTGCTCGTGCTCGTCTTTTTTCTGCAATGAGCTTCTTAATTTCCATTGGAATGTTGATTGAAAGTTGCGGAGCTGATAGGTGAGGAGTAGCATGTTTGGCGGCTTCTTACATAACTTTGATAAATGTGCTTGTTGTTTCTTCTACTTCTTCTAGAGTTTTAAGACTAGTTTTGAGTTGTACTTTATTAGTAATTTCAGCTTTGAATATTTCCCAGTTAGTTTTTGCGTTGTGCAAACGAGGAGGCTTATTGACATTTATTATAGAAGTGCTGATAGTTGCAATAATCGGCGAATGATCTGAGGACAGATCATAACTGGATGCTATGTCTGTGTACGTTGTTGTTATGCCGCAAACTACAAAGAAGTCCAATAAGTCTGGGAGTTTATGGGGATCGCTCGGCCAGTAGGTTGGTGTTCCAGTAGATAGATAAGAGTAATTCCTTTCATGTAGTAGTTGTGATAACTCTCTGCCCTTGGTGGTAATAATTCTGGAGCCCCAGAGGGTATGTTTACTATTGTAATCTCCCCCTGCTATAAATTTTGGTCCCAGTGTTTGAAAGAAGTTTTGAAAATCCTCCTTTTTTAGGTTGTGCCTTGGTGGGCAGTATACTGCGGATACTGTTAATTCATATGGCATTGTTTGCACTTTGATTGATGTAGCTTGAAGATGATTTTTTTCATACTTAGGCAGTTCGTAATGTTTGATAGTGGATTTTATTAATATAGCAGTGCCGGCATGGGCAGTATTATCTGGGTGGTTGGTATAATAAAGCGTAAAGTAGGGAAGTGTGAAGAATGACTGATGTGTAAAGTGGGTTTCACTTATTAATAAAATATCTATTAAGTTTTGTTGAACAAATACACTTATTTCGTCTCTATGTTGTATTAGGCCGTTGGCATTCCATTGTGCTATTCTTAGGGATTGGGCCATTACTTTAGTTTGGTTATCAGCGTGGTTAGCAGGTTTAGGACCATGCTATTTTGTTGGATAATCTGGTTGAACATGGCTCTGAATTCTTCGAGGAATTTGCTGAATTCTGTGCTGACATTGTTTTCATTTTGATTTGAGTTTTGGACTGCCTGGGCGTAGCTAGAATAACGGTGTGGAGGTGCTGGTTGATTTGGCTGAAGAGATATTGGTGTAAGTTGTATTACTGATGGCTGTGGCATGTTTGTTTTGGATCTGTTATTTTTGTATAAATTGTGATAGTATTCACATCCCCTATAACTTGCGGGGTGTGAGCCTCCGCACAGTACGCAAGTTGCAGGTGTTTCTCTACTTTTTTTGCAGGATTTAGTATCGTGCGATCCTCCACATTTAACGCACGCATAGGGTCGGAAACAATATGTTTTTGTATGGCCAAACATTTGGCAGCGTGTGCATTGTACAATTTTATTTTCTTTTCTGGGGGGTTCGATTTCTACAATTCTATTCTGCAAACCTTTTATTTGATATACGTCCTTGTTATTAACTGCTGGCTCTAAGTCCACAAAGTACATATTTAGTGGTTCTTTGGTTTTTCTATTTCTTATGTTAATTATATTTCTGACTTTGTGGCCTTTTCCTTGCAATTCTTCTTTTATATCTTTAGGATCTAGGCTGTGGTGTAGATGTTTGATGACTATTCTGTGTGCTCTTTCCTCTTTGGGCTGATAGGTGTGATGTATAATGTTTTGTTCTCTCATAAATTTAGCCAGTGTTCTGTAATTATCTGGGCTATCGGTGGTTATTCGAATACTGTTGTTTGCTAGGGTTTTGGTGACATAGTGATCAGGTGTTAATACTTCATTTATTTTAGCAACCATTTGTGTATAGTTTTGTACTCCATGTACAAAAATTGGTGGGGGTTTCACAGCTTTTTCTACGCTGTTGCTTGTGTTTGTAGTGTTTTCTGGTTCACTATTTATCAGTACACTGTACTTGTTGCTTGTGTTGATAGCTTCGGTGGGGGAGAGTTTCTTTCTTTTAACACTTCTTGTTACTTTTTGCCAAGGATTCTCTTTATTTATAACCTCGGGCATAGGCCTCCCTTCTCCTCCATCGCTCTCTGTTCTGTGCTTCGTCTATCCACCTTAGTGGATATGTCACTATTGGTCTTAATATAGTTTGATATACTTCCACCTTTATAGCTCTCGATGTTGCTTTGTTTGTCATTATACCTTTTAGTGCAAATAAACACCTATTACCTGCTGCTATTCGTGTCTTTACTTCCTCACTACTGTTTGGTCTTCTTTTAATAACTGCACCCAGATATGTTAGTCTACTTCTTGGAAACTGTATTTGTGTTTTGACTTATTTGCACCGTCAGCTGTTGCATTATACACTGAATCATCCCATAACATATATTTTGTTTTTATTTCATTGACCTGCAATTCCATTGTTAGATTGAATAGCAGTGGGAATAATGGATCACCTTACTTTAGTCCTCTGGTTGTCTTGAATATTCTTGTAGTCTTCCCGTTTATCCTCACTGTGTTCTCCGTTCTCCTTAGTGTCATCATAATTATTTGCGCTAGCTGTTCAGGTCTATTGAACTTCGCTTGGTATAACTGCTCTCTATCGATTGTGTCATATGCCTGCTTATAATTAATGAACAGCAAGTGTGTGTGTAGTTTAAATTCGTGGCTCGTCATTTGAATGTCCTTTAAAATATATATCTGGTCTATTACAGATCTAGATGGTCTAAAACCACACTGATATTTACCTATTAATGCTTCACTGTATGTTATCATTCTATTCTTGATGCATATAGTCAGTGTTTTGTATAACCTATTTAGTAGCGCAATTCCTCTATAGTTGCCACATGTCAGCTTGTCTCCTTTCTTATAGATAGGGTATATTTTATGGCCTTGTCCTAACTCTCGCATTTCTTTCTTTCTCCATACATCTTTTATAAGTTCTTCTATTAGCTTATTTAGTTTGTCACCGTCCCATTTTAACATTTCCGCTTTTATTCCGTCTTCCCTGGGGCTCTTGTTGTTTTGTATTTTATTGATTATTATTCCTACAATTTCTAAACTTTCTGGCTCTTCCACTTCTTCATTCATTTCTCTTACATTGACTGTTGGTTTTACTTCGTCTTCGTTCTTCATTTAACAATTCCTTAAAGTGTTCTACCCATCTTCCTAATATTTTTTCTTCTCCAACTAAATTTGCTTCCTTATCTTTGTAAAACGTAGTTTTTGTAGTATACCTTTTGTTTATTCCTTTAATTTCTGTAGAATTTTCTTATTTCTTTGTTTTTAAATTTATTTTCTATATCAGCTAGCCTTTCCCTAATATAACTTCTTTTCTTTTCTCGTATAATTTTTTACATTGTTTCCTTTGCTCCTTATACTAAATTGTCTTACTTGATGCTGATCTCATTTGTATCATGTTTCTTCTTGTTTTATTTCATTTGTTTCCTACACTCTTCGTTAAACGATCCATGCTTCTTCCTTTCAGCGCTTTGGTTGTGTTCTTCTACTGTTCTTTTTATATTTACTGCTACTGCTGCATTCTTTCTTTCTATATTTTGCTCCAAGTTATCCTCCCTTATGTTCTCTATTGCGTTGAAATTTTTTTTGTATCTCTTTGTTTCCAAAGCCAATGTTTATATATTTATTTGTTGTCAGTTTTGTTTTATTGTTAACTGGGATTATCTGTTTTAACTTGGCCGCCACCATAAAATGATCAGAGTCTGCATCCCGTCCTCTATAGCTTCTTGTATCTTTAATACCTCTACATCTATTATTGTGGTCTTCTATAAGAATGTGATCAATTTGATTAATATTTTTCTTATTTGGTGTCGCCCCAGGTGTAAATGTTTATGATTGAAGAATGTACCTACCACAGATCCTCATATTTTTGTGCTGTGCGAACTGTATTAATAATATTCCGTTCTCGTTGTAAACACATACATACATAATGCGCAGAAACGAGTTCTCGTCTAGACGAGTTCACATTCAAATTTAAGGGGAGGTTGGAACTCAGTGGCGCAGCACGCGGAACGCGCACTCTATAACCTATAACCTAGCATTTGCAGTTAGCTGTTCTGGAAGTGTAATTCTTGTTTCGCAACGTGATTTCTTGTCTTTCCGTGCTAAAGGTAATACATTGTCTTTACAAAATCTCCAGAATATGCTAAATACAATAATTTGATACTCAACAGTTCTATATTTTGTAATATACAAGTACCCCAACTTTACAACGAAAACCCTACGCCACTGTCCATCAGCTGACTGGAGCTTGCCGGTCAGATTTGGCTGATAGTCCGGTCGGCAGGTACATAATGAGGGGGGTTAGCTGGACACAATTCCCAAGTTAATGAAATTTTGGGATATTGTTTGGGGATGGTATTGGGTGTGGAATCTGAGTTTTCGACCTCGAGGACCCTGTGCTAACTCGGGGAGGACCGAAAAACCACGACATTTTCGGACTTTTTTCGGTTTTTTGCTTATATCTTCTGAACCATGCGTTTTTCGAGAAAAAAACCTTTATAGAAAGTTGTAGAGCATGATATTTCCTTCAATTTTGGTTGGTCAAAATTATTTGTTGATCCAATACTTACCGAGATACAGCAGTTGAAAGATGGAACAAAATTCTCAAAATGCAAAACAAATAGAAAAATACAGGTTTTTGCCTCATATTTTTCAACGTATCTATGTATACTATACATAGCTACTTATTATTCTTTTTAGGATACTGCATTGGTAACTAGCGTTTACATAGTTACAAACGAGTCCGGTAGATAAAATTTACCGGCCTAGACCAGTAGTAGAACTACCGGCCGGTAAATTTTATCTACCGGACTCGTATCCTAATATTCTTTATTTTAAACTAGCTGACCCGACAGACGTTGTCCTGTACAAATTTCAAAAAATTTGTGATCGTTTTCTGAATTTGTGAAGAGATATTGGCAATGTGTAAACAAAGTAAAAAGGAGAAAAAAAACGTATTTCTTAGTGATAATTGCATCTATTAACGATTGTGGCTATGTATATTCAATTTAAGGAAGACACTGCTTGTGAGAATTCGCCCGAGGCCGACTTCAACGAAGACCATACAGACGAAGAATGTGAGGACCAGCCCAACATATTCGACGAAATCACCGCCCAGGAGGAAGCACGCAATGATGACGAGAGCGATGACTATTTGCCACATGCTCCAAAAAGATCAAAGCGGACGGAGGCCTAATGTTTGTTTTTGTTTAATTAATAGAAAACCAGATCAACACTGACTAACAGTATTATGCATGGTTGTGATGTAGGAACTATTGTTTAATTTCTGTCTTGCGCGTATGCTGACACGGAGGACACTGACGCCTCGGAAACTTATTGATTATTCACTATCACTTCCACTATCACTTTGGTTTAATGGTATATCTTGGAGAAGCCGTCTCTTGAGTCGTATGTATATTACTTCGGCCTAGTTGCTGGATGGTGATGTTATCGGTGAAACGTAGATTGGTTAGGATTTTTTTGGTAGTTCTGTTTATGAATTGTTCAATGGTGTCAATTCCTAGTTCATGGTGGATTTGATCATTTCCAACAAAACCGAAAAAAGTCCGAAAATTTCTAGGTTTTTCGGTCCTCTCCGAATTAGTACAGGGTCCTCGAGGTCGAAAACTCAGATTCCACACCCCATACTATCCCCAAACAATATCCCAAAATTTAATTAACTTGGGAATCATTGTTCTGTTGCAACGTTTCATGAAATGAATTAAGTTTCGTCGTTTGATCTCAAGCAAATTTACAGATTTACCTACGAAATACGTTGAGTTTTGAAGTGACAAACGGTTATACAGTTACAACAAAGTGAATCAGTTGTCCAAATTGTGTTTCTTCGCATCGCACATTGTGTCGCAAACCAAATAATTGAATTGAATTGAATTGACACAATTTAATTGCATTGCAATGCCGCTAATCACACGGAGCAATTTAGGTCGCAGAACTCGCAATGCTACAAACCAAACGAATTTTCCATTAGCGTACTTCTGAATTAACCCCTCCTTAAATTGAATATCCATGGCCACAATCGTTAATAGATGCAATTATCACTAAGAAATACGTTTTTTTTCGCCTTTTTACTTTGTTTACACATTGCCAATATCTCTTCACAAATTCACAAAACGATCACAAATTTATTGAAATTTGTACAGGACAACGTCTGTCGGGCCAGCTAGTTTAAAATAAAGAATAATAAGTAGCTATGTATAGTATACATAGATACGTTGAAAAATATGAGGCAAAAACCTGTACTCAGATTCCACACCCAATACCATCCCCAAACAATATCCCAAAATTTCATTAACTTGGGAATTGTGTCCAGGTAGAAAGTACCTGCCGACCGGACTATGAGTCATCATGTACTTCTTACATTTTACAGAGTCTACATAGCCTCTCTTCCAATCTGGCATTAGAATCAACTATTACCAACTTCATGTCATGTCTTGGCATTTTTTCCATTGTGTCCTAAAATCTTTCTTTCATCTCGATATCTTTCTCTTCTGATGAGGCGTGGACGTTTAATATATTAATTTTCTGAAATTGGCCCTTTAACCTCAAATGGCACATTCTATCTGATATTGGGTTAAAATTAATTGCTGCACTTTTCTTCCTATTACCATAAATCCAGTTCCTAATTTCCTATCTCGCCACTGCTTTTAAAAAAGGTGTATCCATTGACGTCACAAACATCATTCTCTATTTGTTTAGTCTCTTGCAGTGCCAATATATCCACCTTATACTGTTGAATTGCTTCGGTTAGGTTCAGAATTGCTTCTTCCTCAAAAGTGCTCCTTACATTGCATGTGGCCACTACCTACCAATTCGTTTTCTTTCGTATTGTTTTTCTTTTGCTTCCTTATCGTTTGAATATCTAATTCCTCAATTTTTTTTGCCCATTTTTCTATTTCGTTATTTTTTGTTTCAACCCATGATAGCCGTTTGAAATCTTTCCGTGTGTACTTCACCTTTTTTCTATTGTTTTCCGTTTTTCTTTGTTTTTCAGTTTAGTACCTAGTGATACGTTTAAGTAATAAAATTATAATAATGATTGAGGGCAATCATAAGTCAGGATGGCCGAACTGTAGTGAGTGCTCCTGGCGGATAGGCAACACACTTGCACTACTGCAATACGCCTTACGGATAGGCAACACACTTGCCAAGCATGTGACGTCACCGCATCAATGCCAAAGTACAGGGTGCGCACCCCAACGGCGCAACCCTCAGCGGCGGCAGTTCGAGCTGACTTGCGGCATTATTATTATGAACGTTATGTTATTATGTTATGTGCTTTATGTTGTGCCTTATGTTAGTTAATAATAAACCGTGTAAATAACTGTAAATATACAGATTGTCCGAAATCCGTTTTGAACATAGGAAATTAATGAGTGCGACAAGGAAGACATAAACAAAATGAGTAGCAGGACAAAGATAGAACGTAATCATGGCTAGCTAAATTTTTAAACTAAAATTAAGTCAATGAAACAAAAACCCTTCTGTCAAATATTTTATCTGTCATCAAGAGTATAAAGTGATGTTTAAATAATTAAAATAATTATGTGAATAGTAAACAATAGTATATTTAAATCTCACTTTATACTCTTAACAACAGCTAAAATATTTGACAGAAGAGTTTGTTTGTTTCATTGACTTAATTTTAGTTTAAAAATTTAGCTAGCCATGATTACGTTCTATCTTTGTCCTGCTACTCATTTTGTTTATGTCTTCCTTGTCGCACTCATTAATTTCCTATGTTCAAAACGGATTTCGGACAACCTGTATATACATAAATAAACACTACAGTAATAAGTTTTATAAACGTCACTTTAGTGATGAGTTTTTTATGCACGAGCGGGGCGCAGCGAGTGTTTAATAAACGATTGTCTAGACGAGTTTATATAATGTGTTACATACTATACTTTTTCAACGACCACAAATTTAGACAATATAACATCATATTATTTCATTAAGATTTAAAATTTTAGGTTACGTTAAATAACTTGATTTTAGTTTCGACTGTGGCTAATAAAGCAAATACTGTTTGAACCTAACTTCACACCGTGACTAAAACATCGTTGCTAACTTCAGCCCTTGACTAATGGGCTCTTTAGTCACAGGTTATGAAGGCGTGATTAAAGGGTCAGTTAGCGACGTGTATGTTAGAATGTTAAATGCCATTTTAGTAACAGGAGTAGAAAAAGACTTTTTGTTCTTGATTAAACACGTGTAATTTAAAATTTTCTAATTTAAACAACTTGATACTTCTACTATTATAATAACTGTCATATTTAAATTGAAAACATCAGAAGTAATAGCTCACATGACTCAATTTTTTCAAAGCTAAAGTTGATTTCGTTTTTATTTGCTCACATATTATTTGCAAGGTAAGAATTATTAAATGCAGATAGCGATGGCAGCGGTATTGATGTCAAAGTATCTGAGGATTAGATAAACCAGTAACCGACGACGTACTTGCTGATGGATCCGTTGAAATTGTTACTAACGTTTTCTTTTCCCCCATTCACAATTTGCAAACTTTTTTCTTTTTTTCAATTGACTCTTCTATGTAACTTTCTGCAACTTTAGACGACCTGAATAATACAGTTGCTTGGAATAAATAATATTAAAAATATTAATATACATACTTATTTCCAACCCCCTAGGCGTTTCAACAATGTCAAATCCACGTCTGTATCAGTAGCAAGAGTAGCAGAACTTCGTCTGAAACAATTTCCTGTGTATTCCTCGGGTTTTGATCAGCTTCAGAAATTCTGCCACAGTCGAAGGCATTTTCCAGAATGAATGAATGACGACGCGTTGTACAGTGCATTTTCCTTTACGGTATGAGATAAAGAAATAATCATGTACATTAGCTGGCCAAAGACGATCATATTTCCGATACAGCTCTTGCAGGTTGACAGCTATTCCTCCAGCAACAACCGCAAGCGCTCTTTTAAAATTGGCCTTTGTGTCAGTGCAGAAGCTTCACCTGCATTGATACCGAATTCAGTCAGAATTTCGGACTCCGGCCGGTATGTACAGTTTGCTTCACGAGCTGCGTATCTGAACGATGATTTTCCAACCACGAAGCCGATGTAGATCGCCGTCACATTTGTTTTTAAACTTTTGTAGTATATATCTGTACCTCTGTTTAACCTGTTTTCTAAGCTATTGGAATCGCAAGCGGAGTTTGTTGAGATGCACCTTAAATTGGCCAATAATTACCTGAAATTTATACTAAATGCCATTTTAATTTGTCATTATATACTATGATATTAATATTATGGTGTTATTGTTTGTTACTGCTACATGTGCGTAATTTGAGCTTTTTTCAGAAAATTGTGTGCTACTTGAGTTTACAAATTCCCATTTGATTGTCTGGATACACTTGTCGTTAGTTGCTAAAGATTCGTTGGCGCCCTTTTGGCTTTCAATCATGTGTTAGTACTTAAAGAGTTGCACTCCGCCTTCCTGTTCTAGCCGGCCGGTAGTTGTATCCAAATAGTCATAAAGTTTGTTTTGTTTGAGAGAATTAGCTGACGAATCGATTGGATACTAACAAGATTTGGGGCCCAACTTGGGGCTTGTTGTTTGTAAATGTTCTTCGGCACTAGTTCGAAACTTTGTCATTCTAAATAATAGCAGTAGCAAGACAAGCCATCTTTTTAGTCAATATTTTTTTAATATGGTGCATGCTATGATTTTAATATGTTTTAGTATTTGTGCAGGTTAGTTATAAGTATTGTAGAATTTTTAACTGTCTATATTTGGTCATGCATGTGTCGTTTGAAAATCATTGCGTGCGATACCAAATTTAGATTTCGCGAGTTGATTTCAGAAACGTTTTGTTGAAGAAATAACTTTGTTGAGTCCGTTTTTTACCACACGAGGGTGCTTGTGTTGTGCCTTATTTCAGTTTGTAGTAGCCAAGTTTTGTTTGTCATTTTTATATTTTTGGTTATGGAAGTTTCACCTTCCTTATCGAGTTGTGTTTTCGATGGCTGCTACTTATTTTGGTTTATTGTGTAAGCACGTTGTTGAATCTTCTTCGAGATTAGCTTTCGATATGGTCATTTGTAGTCAGTCAGCGTGCACTTGTAGCAATGTGTTCTTGTGTTTTCAAGTTTCTTTTTAAACTTTTTGGAGCTTTTGTTCGTTGTTTTTTTCTTTTTTTTTGTTCCGTTTGATTGGTTACGCTGTGAGTGTGCTAGATTTTTGTTTTTGTTTTGCCATCTTTCCTTTGTGAAAGTTTTTTCTTTTTGTCTTTTTCTGTTGGGGTGCTGACTCTGACAGGGGTGTGATGGTGATGTGTTTGGGAGAGTTTATTTTGCGAGATGATTGAGCCATCTTCTAGTGGGATTAGCGCGGGTTATTTGTTTGTTTCTTTTCTTTTAGATTGTTGACTAGGATATTGGATCTATGTTGGTGTGTTTCAGGGATTCGCTTATACGGATTTTTTTAGGTTTTTTAGGCCATCCTCTTAGTTTGGGTTTGGTGCACTTCTTCCTAGTTTGGCTCTTTCATCTTCTGGTTTATTATTTGAGATATTGGTTTGTGTTGGTGTGTTTGGAAGATTCGCTTAGGCGGGTTATTTATATCTCTCAAACCATCATTCTAGTTGGCTTGGCGCGTTTATTGTTGGCTGCTCTTCATTTCCTTTTCTTTCTTTCCTTTTTGGATTGATTGTGAGTATGTTGGTTTGAAGTGGATATGTTTATGGGTTTCGTTTTTGCAAATTTTCCTGTGTCAGGCCGTTTTCTAGCCCTCTTATCTGTAGGTTTTCTTCTTATCTTATTTTTCATTCCTGGCAGGGTTCGAGTACGCTTGTTAGGTAAAGTTTTTTTTTAAACCGGAGTCTTTTGTGGATGCCTTTTCGATTTTTGGTCGTTTAGCCATTGAGTAGCTGTTATTGAGATTTTGTGTTGGCGTTCATTTCGCTTATACGTATTAAGTTTCCTGAGGCAATTCTCGTTCCTTGTTGTTGTTTCGATTTCTGGCATGTTTGGGGATCGAAGAAGGTTTCTATTGTTCGCATAAAGTCGGATTCATTGAATCTGATTTCTTTTCAAGCCAGCCATCTTGATTTTGCAGCTATGTCACAAACTAGAGTCCCAGTATATGCAAGAGTTGGGACATGTAGGTAAGTAATTTGTTTTGGATCCACAAACCATGGAGTACCTGATTTTTGTTTATTTTTACTTAACTTTATGCGTACTTCTTTCAAATAAAACAAATGAAATATATTTCAACTACATCACGTGATCCTTGATTTGTGGATTCAATGGCTCATCTCTTAGGTAGTACTTATAGGATTTCTATCATGAATTAAGGTCACTAGATCAACTCAATAAGTGTAAGGTACCGCCATTTCATTCCTCGCGTGAGGAAATTGTAAGATAAAGATAACAAATACAAATTTCCCAAGTGCAATAGGGAAGACATTAGTGTTTGGGGATTTTCTTTTTGGTGCAATAGCACTGCTGTAAACTCAAATTATTGTTAGATTGTGTTTTTTATCCACAGTTTGAGAAAATTGTGCGACAAGGACAGATATTAAAAATCACTAATGGCGGTACCTTACACTTACTGTAGTAATCTAGTGATGTTATTACCAACGACCCCGCTACGCTACGTGTCGACATCATTGAAGGCTTTGTCGCCCCCAGGGTCGTGTGAGTTGAGTTGCCGCAACAACAGACCTAGTGTGAGCCCAAGGATAATCAATTTTCTTTTCTCCCGGGAAATTTAAAGCTCTCCGCTTTGCGTCGCGCTTTAAACATTCCCTCGTGCTATAATCTATTGATTATGCCCTTAATACATAAATAATTAGACTCATTTCAAGTATTAGCATAAATTCATTCATTCTTAATAGTTATCTCGATAGATGTTGGCTGGCGAATCGGATAACGGATGGGGGTAAAATCATTATCATGATGTTTTCGGTCTTTGGCATACACCGATGTCCACCATACATACCGAATAAATTATCGATAACATCCATTGGCTATTCTCTTTTGTTATTAGTCATGTGCTTGAGGAACGAAACCATTTCCTTGAGAAAATATTGGAAATCTAAAATAATGCTGCATCATACATGAATATGTTTTCTCAGTTTTAACAATCTGAGAAAGGTAATTTTGAACAGGGCAGCTAAAATTCGGAAGAAACGATCCTTTTACTAGTAGATCGAAATTGGTACTATCGAAATTTTGGAAGATCTGACAACAATGGTTATCATTCACTAACTAGACTAATACAACTTGTAAGTACGTCGATACAACGCCGAGTAGAACACGCTAATCCAATATCAGGGGTCTTCATTAATAATACCAAGCTTCTCTCTTCTCTTTTTTAGGTGGCGCACAATGGCATAATTCAACATTTTCCATTTTAGTTGTGTGTTACTTTACATTACAAAACATCCGTTAGATATTTTTTATACATACATAGGTATACGTTTACGAAATCGTTAACGCTAATTGAGAATGGGAAAAATGTTTATATTGTTTTTCCTAAAGAATTTTCGCATTACCTGTACGTTCTTGGATGGCAGAAAAATAAAACAGTTGGGTTGCGATATCATATTTATTTAATTATACAAGTTTGAAAAGAGTACCTAGAAATTATCAATTTATGTTAAGTTGAACTAGAACCATCTCTATTATGAAAAAACTAATGTTTCCTATTTTAACGTTTCCTAAAAACAAAATTTGTTAATAGAAAACGTTAAAACAAATACATATCAGGGATTTTTTAAGACGTATCTAAAATGGCTTGACGTATCGACTTTGCCAAAGTTTTACGCTTGTCATTTGAAAATGTTGAACAATGAAACGTAATTTATGGTATACATAACGTACAAGTTTGTTTGTTCAGCGTTTTCAAATAACAAGTGTAGAACCTTGGTAAAGACTGTATGCGTAAAGCCATTTTAGGTACGTCCTAAAAAATCTCTGATATGTATTTCTTTTAACGTTTACAGCAACGTCCTATTGACGTTTTATATTAATCATAATTGTACTAGAGAAGTGGGATTGCTTTTAATTGATATATTCATAGTAGTTTTTCATCTTTTAGACTCATTGTTTATTGTTTGGATAACACTGGCGTTTTATAAGAATTTTAATGATTTGAACGTGTATGTCACTGCCGTGTTACAGAACAGAAAGTTATTTAAAACACAAGCAATGTTTATATGCCGATAACCCACAGAACTAATAATTATCCATCCAGTAAAAGATGTGTTCCAGCTAAATACAGTCGAGAAATGGGTGACATTCTTAGTGATAGGATTGTGGGTGTTTTCGATAGGCAATAATAAATTAATGTCTATGGGCTCCACGCAGTCTAAACTTATGCATAAAAAAATCCCTCCAACTACGAAACGGAAACCTCCGAGATCATACTGGAGATGCGCTTTGCAGGTGTTTCTTTAGCCAAGAGCTTACCTTTGATGTATACGACCTCGGTAATATCTGATAAGTTTGTGTTTAATGATTTTAAACCATAAATTGCCGCACATGTAAAAGAAAGTAAGAAGGGGTTTCCTAAATGTGCCAAAAACTGCATCAACACGTGCCAGATGTGTGCAAATCTGTATTTTAACGGAAGGGTTGGGGTAGATTCAATCGTTCTCGCCTATTCCCACTCGTACAGCTTACTCTCTCTATTCATGAATTTTTCGGGTTTTCGGGAGCCGCAAACAAAACACGTATTCCGATCTGTCGCTGAAAATCTTCAAGACTACCACCTGTTTTGAGATGTACGCTTGTACAGGGTGCGTCAGAATTAGATGACGACTAGTGATATCTCGACTGTTCCTTACAACTTTCTTCTTAATGAAGCAAAAGCCCAAACCTTGGTGTTATCAAGTAAAGCAAAGTTCATATGGGAAACAATTGCAAAACTCCTTGGTATATATATCTTTTGAAACAACTCAGATATTCTTCAGTTAGATTGGAAGTTCTTAGAATCGTGTATTTTGCAATGTTCCATGCACGCACAAGCTATGAAATGAACTTAGAGGTAATTCTGAAAATTCATATTATTTAAATTTTTTAATTTATAAAAAGAACAATAAAGTTGTTGGCCGGTGTGGGTTCCGCAGAGCGCTGCAAACTATTTTCCATAAGGTTGGGTATTATAACCCTACCATCAATATTAACTTATTATTCGCTGTTGGAAATGCACTAAATTTTCGATACCATTGGAAAACATTCTCATTAACTTGTTATTATTAAGTGAGAAGCAAGAAAATGGAGATATATTTTAGGAGGACGAAATATATATCATTCGACTCAGCTTGAAGAGTAGATTCCAAAAATATATAGAAACCGGAAATCGGATTTCTTTTCCGAGGTCGACTTCCGGTCAATTTTTTTATTATTAACTGAGAAGCAAGAAAATGGTAATATATTTTAGGAGGACGAGATATATATCATTCGACTCAGCTTGAAGAGTAGATTCCAAAAATATATAGAAACCGGAAATCGGATTTCTTTTCCGAGGTCGACTTCCGGTCAATTTTTTTATTATTAACTGAGAAGCAAGAAAATGGTAATATATTTTAGGAGGACGAGATATATATCATTCGACTCAGCTTGAAGAGTAGATTCCAAAAATATATAGAAACCGGAAATCGGATTTCTTTTCCGAGGTCGACTTCCGGTCAATTTTTTTTTCATCTCGTGTTAAATTCTTAATGTCCAATTATTGGCTCCCCTAATTATTTTAGAGCTAAAGTGTAAATACATTTTTTGTAGAGAAAAAAATACTGCATCTATTCATACTGTTGCTAACCATTTTTCATTTTCCATAACCGAAGGAATGCAAAAAATAAAACTAGCATTTTAACCTCACTTCACTTTTAGCACATGTGCTAAAAGTAGTCACTTTTAGTGAAAAAAGCTAGCGCTAAAAGGTCTACTTTTAGTGGTGGTTGTAGATAAAATAATTTACCACAAAATCCAGATAAATATTTGATCACGTAAGAGAGCTATCAGCTTTTTCCCTTAAGTGGTCGATATTCGACTACTTTCCCGTACGCATCAATATGGTGTCTAATGCAAATCCTCTATGGTCGGTCTTGAAAGTCTCCACTTAGTGGTATCCATGTATCTACAGAGAAGCTATAATAACTTTATTTGTGTAGTCATACAGTCTACAGATGGAAGCTATTATAGCTCTTTATAATATAGTATATTAAACATTAAGGGAAGTAAGGTAGCTTCGAAAAGAAGTGGCAATATTCTTCCAAAGAACGAAAGCCTTTATATATATTCTATATAAGGTATAGTTACCAGTCTAGGACGTTTTTGCGTCCGAGCGACAACGAGGGCTAGCAATAAAGTCCAAGACTGGTTAATTACTTACTTCCCGAATTGTTTATAACATTTTATGACTAGAACATAAAGTTTACAAATATGTGGACAACAAACAAATGTTTTAGTTTCAGTTGCTACTTGGCGGTAAATAACTTCTTTTTTAACTTGTAACATAACAATAGTACTCGGGGTTGTAATAATCTAAGAATTTCTGTACTTACACTAACTAAATCAAAGAGGAATACTTTAGATTTATATCTTTTCATCAAAGTACCTGCCAACAAAAAGTTTAGTATGTATTACATTGAAAACTAAAGTAAAACAATTCTAACTGCAAAATCTATTTTCTTCTCTCTGAAAGAATATTTTGATTGATCAGATAGTGGGATATGATATTGTGTCCACATGGAAGAGTATTCATGTTTTTAAACTGTTACTGTTATTTTACACTGAGATATATTATACAATAATCAATAGCACCAAACTAAACCAATGACAATTATAACAGTTTTCAAAGCAAGCCAGATGGCGAATTGTGAATACCCAAAAATAATTTCATACCCAATGCATTCAACGGGTCAGCTAACTTCTCCGGAGAAGGGGTGGGTAAATACTAAACTGATATTTAAATGCTGGCGCCACCAACTTAATTAACCAACAACTGGCAAATCTAAATTGAAAAATTATCCGATATTATGAGTATCGTAACTTGCAACAAAGATGAAATCTTAAATGTGCCTTTATCAAATTCAGACGCACTAATAAGCTATAACTTGTTCAAGTAAGAACAAACATAAATGCGGCACAATTAAAGTAAGACATATTATTTTTATCTTTTAACCTTTCAATTGGTTCTGTGAGGTTTCGTAAAATCATTTTTTTTATATCGTTTGTAATAATTTTTTTAAATCCTTTATATTCACTGTACCATTCTATCTTTAATAAAGGCACCTTTTTTGTACTTTTTTATATTCAAACCATCTACCGTTTGAGTACAGTAAGGCCATTCGGTCTGTTAGCCCCAACCAGTGTATTCGCTTTTTTAGCTAACTTATTTTTTTTTAATTTGGAAAAAAGCTGATTATTTATTTCGTTTACTTTTAAATATGTTTCAAGGTTATTCATCTGGTTGCTGAATGATCGCGCTAGATGTTATTATAGTTAGGGAAAGTCCCGACATTTTTTACGAGGGTATGGCTACTGGTAACCTAACTGTCAGGAAATGCTGCAAAAAAGCAGCCCCAGATGTCATTCGTCACTCATAAAATATGCAAATTATGTAAAGTACAGAAACTCACGTTATGTATGAAAGTTTAGTAGTGCTTGTACCGTATCAACTGCACCGAAAATTTTGTTAGTTATGTTGACCAACCAATATTTTGTGGAGCGCTATTTATATATTAAACTAGCTGGAGTCACCCGGTGGTTTAAAAAATCTTTAAAAAATAATACAAATATATTTGTTCTTTTACTAAACTAAATAGAAATAACAGAAAGTAGAACAAAAACATTTAACCAGGATTAAATAAACAAATAAATAAAAGCTGCTTCAAGTATTACTTAGTTAAATGAAGTAGGTAGTTTCCACTAAGCTAGTGCTTCTTTGTAGGCAACATTGGCTGTTTTGTCCTCTGGACCAGTATAACCAATGAAGCTGGAGTACTGACCCTTGAGCATGCCACATACAATTGTCCGTGCGAAAAACAATTTTCTTTCAGGTCAATACCAGCTTCTTTTAAAGACTGGCCCTGAGATTTATTAATTGGCATAGCAAAATACATTTTAATAGATAATTGCAACCTTTTAAATTCGAAAGGGTAGTCAAATGGAATAAGTGGTATTCGCGGGATGAAGACAGATTCCACCTGTGCACATCCTGTAATACCGGTTGCGTTTGTAACGTTTTGATAAAGGTTAGTGACTTGAAGCTGAAACCATTTTTCGGCTTCGCTCGAATGCTTTCTCCACATACCAATTATTTCAGGACCAGCCTGTATATTGTCTTCGCATAATAATCAATTCTGGAAAGCCCCAAAAACATTCGCTGTCTTATCGCGAGGTCGCAGCGTTCAGATGTCTTTGTTAGTTGGCCGAATGCGCGAGGATTCTTTTCATGCACCTCGACGAAGTAACTTGCTTCTAAAAAGGTCCCGTTCGTGCTTTATTACGCCACGACGATTAATTTTGAAGGGCTAATTATAATAGGTACGATGGCGTTTTTCTGTTTGTTATTCTCCTATTAATTGCATTTCTTTAGCTCTTAATTGTCAGTTTTACCCGAGAATTTAATCTTGGAAGTACGGTTGCCGTCTGATATAATTTTCAACACCTGCTAACGTCTCCTGCGGCTTGTGAATGGCTTTTCTCCCCGACACTTTCTCCCCCGGGTATAGCAACTCCTGGCCAGCTTTTGGTTAACAGCAGCCTTGAGCGTCGGAGGTTAGTGATTCTTGGTGTTATATCATACTACTTTAAAAGTGGACGGTCTTCCTGCTTTTAAGCAGATTCGGGCAGTTTAAATTTGTACTTTCCATTGTTATTAGCATATAAAGTTTAATCTTATTGAGATTTAGTGGTGCGAGTGTTACAAAAAGATCACTTTAGAAGATATACTTTAATTACAGTTTAGAGTATTACAAAAACTGTGTATTAAAGCAATTAAAACAACTATTTTATGATACCGACAGCAGACTACTATTACTATTTAGATCAGTGTTCAAAGTAATTCAGGGTTCAGTTTACACTTTAACAAATCTTATACAGCCAATCTATTTTAATACTTGAAGCTTAATGCGTATATTTAATTAAGATTAATATTTAAAGCTACAATTTATGTGTGTAATTGAACCTTTGTAAAAGGAGCATTCACGCTTTTTGCTTTCAATAGCCTCAACAGAAAGGATTTTTTAAATGACAGCGGTATGCATACCACTCGATTTATTTGTGGTTACAATTAATTGAATAACCCAAAAAAGGGTTTCTTGGTGCTTGTCGCAACCTTCATTTAACTTGCACAGCTCCACTATGATATTATTTGTGATCAAATTGTTTCGATTATTTATGATTGAATTACCATACTACAGATTATTCAGTAGTTATTAGATAAACGCTAGTCATTTGTAGTTTATTTAAATTATTCGAAATCATCTGATTTTTGACGCCCATATCCTTTCTTTTGAAGACTTTGCAGGGTACACACACACAGCTGGTGGTTTGAACCCACGACGATATCGCCGAATTTGAGTTAGCTCGGCCATCGCGGTAAGTGAAGATTTTTAGAGCTTCCGTGTAGTAGGAACTTTAAAGGGGTTAATCTGCGAATTTTCATTACCATTGATTATTTTAATTAATTAACCGCAGGCCAGCTTCTTCATGGTTTCAAAGAGTTGGACCATTGCAAAGTATGGGAAGTTTGAAGTTCCGTAATAACATTATAGGAGCGCCAACCTTCAATCTAAAACGATGAGCAGGCATTTCAGAAGGAATAAGTGAATTCCTAAATTCGATAGGATAGCCTCATCATTATTTATAATGGAGTCCACAGATTTGTAGATAATCTCTTCACTCTCGAAGCTGTTAAGAATAAAATCATTTAGTTCAGCCGCACTATCATTTTTACTTCCCTCATATAGAAGACGAAGGAAGTATTGTAATCGCGAAAAAATCACCTTTCGAGATTTCTCCAGATCTTCACGTTTCAGGGTGCCTAGATAATGAATACCAGGTTTTCTCAATTCCGTCTGTCTGAATGTCTGTCAGTCTGCCTGTCTGTCTGTTTGTTTGTTTGTCTGTCTGTTGGCGGTATAACTCAAAAATTATTTGTCGGAGGAATACAATATTTTGCATACCTACACATTATATATCTACCTGGCAAAAAACCGACAAATATATACAGGGTGAGCACCTTTTTGATTTAACTTATCAATAAATACAAGTAATAATTTGTTCATAACGCAGAATTTATTCTTACCAAAAATGGGCCCTAATAGATACAGAATAAATGTACGATACAAAAAGGAGCAACAAATTAGTGCGTTACCTACTTAATATAGCTACAACGCAGGATTTCGAAGGTTCGGTGCTCAGTAGCTCAGGTAGAAATAGCCCGTTCCCTTGCAATTCTCTACAAAACGTTGGAACTGCATACGCGGTCCGCCTGCCTTTCGAATTCGACCACCGGTCTCGTTTTTTTTGTTTGAAAATCGTACGACACTCATTAATGACCAATAGAAAAATTAGTTCACGAGCCGTAACCAAGACAATAAAAAAAATTCTTGGAAATTTTTTGTAGGTAGACCAACCTAACTGTGAGGGTTTGTGTCGTTACGATTTTCTTACCGAATCTGCATTCGAGCATTAATTCATATCCGGAAATTATTTTCGTGCATTCCAAAAACGTCCTAATTTGCCCTCGCGTCCCGCTCGGCCAAATTAATACGACGTTGTTGGACCGCACTCAAAAAAATTTCCGGAAAGAATTAATGCTCTTATGAGATTATATGTGAAAATTTATTTAATTTATTAGAAACATGAATATATTTTTACTCCTAACTTAATTTGATTTTTAAAATTATTTAGTGTCACAATGTCGACAGGAAAGTTCTGGGTAAAGTTTTTTTACAGATTTTTTGTTACTAAAATCGCTTGCCCCCGCAACTATAAGACAGATTTGTTCTTCAAATGATTAACATCAGGATAGACCTTCGCTATTAAATCACCAACGTTTTTAAGTGTAGTAGCTAGACTAGTCGAAATCTCAGTTTTACCTTTACTTTCTATAATACGGCCATCCCCTATGTTCCGTAACAAATCTGCAAATTCACCAGCCTTATAGTATCACTTTTTACAAAAATTAACTCGCATGTTTTTCGAAAGTGACAGTTTTCAAGCAAGTTTTTCTTGACGTCGGTAGGCAGTGTTTGTCTGAAGTCTCCAGCAAATAAAATTGTAACGTTTCCCATAAGACAGTCATTACTACGTATGTCTTTCAAAGTTCGACCAAAAGCCTCAACTTCCTTCTTGTGAGACATGGAGCACTCGTCCTAAACAATAAGGCTACAATCTCGAAGAACTCAAGCAATAGTGTTCTGCTTTGAAATATTGCATAGAAGATTTTCGGCAAAATTCAAGTTGAGAAGTAATTTAAACGCAGAGTGAGCAGTTCTACCACCTTCCAACAATGTGCCAGCAATTCCCGAAGAAGCTACAGCGATAGCAATTTTGATAAAACTCTTTACTTTTGCTAACAATGAATGTTTTTTTCACCATACCTCTAGTGCATTTTTCAACATTTCCAAGTAGACTACTTCCTGCTCGTATGTAAGTAAAGATTCATTTTGTTCGACCGTTTGTAGCAGAGCATTGACATCATAGTTGATTCCTCTCAGATAATTCCGATGTTGCATAATCTCTGAAGGATGAGGTGTTGCTTAAGGCAAGCCAAAATGTGTTAAAGGCTGAATACCTATTGATGTGATAACATTCTCCAGAAGACATAAAGCTTTATTGTATACCTCATCTTTCACTTGTAATTATGTGTCTACCACCTCTCTTTTGATTTTCTTCAATGTATCCTCAGAGAAGCAATTGTATTGTTCCCAGAACGGCAATAGTTCGGAAACATGACAAAACACTAATATTATGACGAAGAGTTCCCTTAATTTAACTGGTGACTCAGATATGGCGAAGGTTTATCTCAATGGTCCTTATTTTCCAACAAACAGAGGGCTTTGCAGGCTAACTGAAAAGTAGGATGCACTACACCATCAATTATCTCTTGAGATCTAAGAAAGATGTAGAGCCACGGATTCCACGTAATAGTAGACGAAGATGTATATACTCTCCCAAGAACGTGAGCTTTTTTCACAACAGGTTAACCATCAACCGTTTTTCCTTGCTTACTACGGTTGAATTTGGTTTTGTTTCAGGTATAGTATGAGGAACTTCGTGGTAAAGAAGGCTTTTGACAGAATCATCTGTCTCACATAATTCGAAAAAAGACATTAACGTAGTTTTAAGAAGGTCATTCACTCTATCAAGAACGTTTTGTTTAGTAAAATATACTCTTTGGCCATTTTCTAGATAGACAGAGAGATGCATAACGGCGGGAAACCTCCCGTCAATGGAAAACCCTACAATGCGCCAAACAGCTTCAGAACTACTGATATATCTTCCTGTTTTATAAATAGTTTTCTTCTTCTTTTTCCTCTTATTATAGGCCAGTGGCCTGTTTTTTGCCCTTAGGTAGGGTAGGTGGCTAGCCTTGCCCGTCGAAAGTGAGGAGGAGTTTCCTTGTTTAGGGGTTAACGACTACCAGAGGTGTTAGAGTGGTAGTCGGGGAGCGTACGATTTTTAAAATCCTTCTACAGTCTGCCGGCATTCGAACCCGGGCCGGCCGCCTGAGAGGCGAGCATTTTTTTCGCAGGGCCATCCGCTCATCTACGAGTATAGATAGTCACCTTATGTAATTCATTTTGTAGGACAAACGGCGCCTAATCGCTACCTTTATTAACGTACTCACAGATGTAATTAATAGACTTGACGGAGTTGTCCTATTCAACGTTAATGTGTGCATTAAATCTGCGACACAGGAAGGGGTTGTATGACACAACCCAACGCTTGTCCAGTTTTATTCCGTTAATTTCTATAATAAATTCTCCGTCTTCTGGCGATCTTCGTCGGTACTTAGTATAGGCATCGTCACCTGCTTGAGTATCACTTACTAATGGTTGAGGATACCTTCAAACAAGCAAGGAGAGTTCATATTCATATAACCGTATAGTCCATGAATCATGTTGCTCTTTACTATGTCGTAAAGTAAGTAAATCGGGTCTTCTTCAGGATTAGGAATTTCGGCACAGATTACGCCAGCTATCTTATCTGCGCAGATTCTATTTTGCAACCGCAGTAAGATATGCATGTGGGGTAGTCCACGTTTCTGTCATTATACTGAGTATATGTAACAACGCACACTTCTAAATATTTGACTCTTGATTAATAGGTTCATAATTTTGTTGACCTTAAGGTGAAAAACACGACTAATGACGTCATGGCGATCAGGCGGGTTTGGGTTGCACGTAATAGTAATTTATGTATTTAGTGTGTAAAGAGAGCCATTTTGGCGTGAGGATGCGAGCAACCGAACACCAAAATAGCTTTTTACACTGGAAATACATACAAAAAATTTTCTACGGTCCTAAACAAATTACAAAGTTGTTAAATAATTGATATTTCTTTACAGGCAACCAGAAATACGTACAGGGTTATTCATTATAAATTACCCACCCCTTATCATCGTTATTATTGTTTATAGAAAAAAAAGTTTTAAATAAAAGTTGTGTGGTTATGACTGAATTTTGTTTAAATGCTATCAAAAGTACAGTGGCGTACAGGTTTAAGGGGATACAAAAAAGTAACATATTTTTTTAAATGGAACACCCTGTATATTATTAAATTTTTGGAATGATCTTTTTCTCCTGATTTCAAAAATATATTATATGTTACCCCTATATTATACCGTTTTTGAGTTATTAACCGTCGAATATCTTAGTTAAAGTAGTTACTGTAAATATGGAAAAGTTAACATTATTAAAGTAAGCTATGAAAATGACAACTAATGTTTGATAAGTGACATTTATTTAATGAAATAATCAAAATGGTTTACAGTGAGGAAGAAAAAGTCCAAATATTTACTTGTTATACTATACAAAATAATAATATTCGACGTTTAATAACTCAAAAACGGTATAAGGTAGGGGTAACATATGGTATATTTTTGAAATCAGGAAAGAAAGAGCATTCCAAAAATTTAATAATATACAGGGTGTTCCATTTAAAAAAATATATTACTTTTTTGTATCCCCTTAATTATGCACGCCACTGTACTTTTGATAGCATTTTAACAAAATTCAGTTATAACCACATAACTTTTATTTAAAACTTTTTTTTCTATAGACAATAATAACGATGATAAGGGGTGGGTAATTTATAATGAATAACCCTGTACATCACTGACACTGTGTAACACACTACGTACTTGTACTGTATAAATAAGCGGAATTTTAGTGGAACACGAAACGTTTTAGGAAAATAAATAAATATCTTATCATCAGATTTCATCTTCAACTTCACAAACACTTACAAACTCAATCAAACTGTTGCGTGATTATGGGCGCGCCATGATGTAATTGCCAATAATTTTTGACAGAATCCAGAAAAGTGACGAACTACAATAATAATCAGGTAGCCTTGTCGGTGCCTAAAGTAAAATGAAGTTACGTGATTATTTACGTGGTTGCGATGTTAAAATGATTACTAAAACAATGTGTGAATCGCTAATCTTTCGCATTGACAGTGAGCTTTTAATAGGTAGTCAGTTTTAGAGGTGACCGTAGAAAATAGTAATTTACGATGCAAGTGCGTAAAGATACTCTTTAGTCACGAGTGGGGTAGAGTTAAAACGCGAGTGACCGAGCGTTTTAAGCCCCGCGAGTGACTAAAGAAGCTTTACGCACGTGCATCGTACAATATTTTATCTACGATAGAATCTAGAAAACACGGTAACTATTAAAAAAAATAAATGTAAATTAGTATTACCAGCAACCGGTTGTAGTTTTGCGTGTTTTAAAAATTTTAAACCGTTACTACTGACGACGTAAACTAATGAAAACATGTTATGAAACAGTCGTTTTACAAACTTAAAACTGCCAACTAAAAGGCAATTTTACACACTGTCGTAGATAATAGATATTTATGTATTTAGTGTGTAAAGAGAGCCATTTTGGTATGAGGATGCGAGTTTCGTGCCGAGCGGTAGCGAGGCGCGAAAAAGCAACCGAATACCAAAATGGCTCTTTACACTCGAAATACATACAACATTTTTTCTACGGTCCTAAATAAATGACAAAATTGTTAAATAATTTAAATTTCGATTCACACAATTTGATGAAGTCGTTGTACCGCCGTTCATAAAGGCCGCGCGATTTGGCCGACAACAACTCGTTGATTGCTGTCTGGGTCGCTTCAAACACTTCAGGCGGGGTGGAATTATCTTCAGATTCCATCTTCAACTTCACAAAGACCCTCAAACTCAATAAAACTGTTGCGTGATAATGAACGCGCCGTGATGCAATTGTCAATAATTTTAGCCAGTTCCAGAAAAATGACGAATTACAATAATAATCAGGTTAGCCATGGCGATGCGTAAAGTAAAATGAAGTGACGCGAATCTTTCATTAAGACATTGTTTACGTGGTTGCGATGCTAAAATGGTTACTAGGGAAAAAATGTGTGAATCGCTAACTTTTCGCATTGACAGTGAGCGCTTAATAGTAGGTTTTAGAGGTTACCGTAGAAAAAAGTAATAAATACATCAGGACGATCATAGTGACGCACATATGTGTATCATAATTGAGCTCATGCATATACCTTTTTTTCATCCTAACTACTACCGTTGCCCCCCGGAACCGCTTACGCACTACTTTAGGGGGCGCGGGCCTCACTTCAACCTAAACCTTAACTAAGTGAAAATCCAGACCGCCAGTGCCGGGAGTCGAACTCTCGCGCTCCCGCTCGTACGACCCGCTTTTTCACTGTGACCCCGGCTACAGCGGCGATCGCCGCTCACCTACAGAGGTCCCTTATGCATGTACCTGGGTCTCCAGTAAATGTTGACCACCAGTTGCTCTAATTTTCGAAGCCTTAGCATCAGCTCCCCTAACCGCATCTTGTAAATGAATGTAATTTTCAGCCCTTAACTTTTTTTTATTATTTCGGATATAGTTTAATCTTTCAGTCTTGATTTTTGCGTACACGTCCACTAAACATTGACTAAATAATCTTCGGCAACAAAGATTATTTAATTCATTATGTCTCATCATAATACGGAAGGCATAAAAGCTTGCTGCCGAAGCGGATTTTTGTAATGGTTGCTTTGAGATCATTTTAACTTGGGGTATTGCCATTCTTACCTTGGCATAACATGAGGGAATACTGTAATGCGTCGTGCGCCCTGTGTAATTTACTTATTCTTATTAACCTGTCATCGCGGCTATGCAACACAATATCTCTTTTTTCGAATTGTGGTCTTCTATTACTATATCTACTTCAGTAATGGTTGGAATGTTGAACCGGTCTCGATGTGTGTTTGTAGATTTCTTATCCGCGAGTATGTGCAGTTGAAATTCTTTGTTATATTTCTGAGCATTTTCTATGGCAGCTTTAAAGTCTCTGATATATTTATTGTTATTGTGAAGCATTTTTTGCAGTTGAGATACGAAATTAGTTATTTATCTAACAAATTCGGGAAGGTAATTTTCCCGAATGAGCACTTTGCAGCACGACCGAATTCGGGGAAATTCTTCCCGAAAGAGTTAGGTACAATGTTTTTTATAGCGAATAATTGAAAATATTTTAAAAAATAAAAAAAATATATTATTTAGTGTGTTACTACTTTACTGAGTTAACAGAACAAATCATTAAACTTTTGTACATACCTTAGGCAAATGTTAACTTTTGTTGTAGATCAACACACTAAAGAGTAAGGTACCGCCATTAGTGATTTTTTTATATCTAGCCTTGTACAATTGCTCCAGTTTTTGTTGGAAAGTAAAACGTACCGCAGTGCGAGAAAAGTAACTTTCGGCGCATCGGGAATGACCGGGAAATATGAATTTTGAAGTCACGAGTACAAAAACACTATATACTTTGTGTAATGTTAGACAATCGTCAAGTCAATGTACTATTAAGCAAACACCCCAATACTTAGGGCACTTATATTAAAATTGAAAAATGCAAAACTTAACCTGTCAGTACCTTAGGCTAACTAAAATGAAACGTATGTATTACTCTCCAATGAAATGGATGATTGCCCCGTTCTATATTTGATCAAATTGCAATAATCCTATGGGTTTGCTCCGGCAAAACACAAGACTGGTATCTCAGGTTTGGTTCAAATTTGAATTTTATATTAAAAGAATTCTGTAGAATATTTATCTCAGAGTAGCTCAAATACTCAAAATTTTAGTAACTGCTCTACTCACTTCAATAATTTATAACCTCACAAAATTGACTTACACCATAAAGGGTTCGTGGGTGCATACAGCGTTTTATTTTGATATTTAAAAGCGAAATTTGCAAAGAAACCACAGGTAAACTGAATCGATTCTCCCGCCTACCAACATCTAATTTGGTTTTGTTTCAGGTTGTGACGTAAAAACGACGAGCTACTATCTTTTGTCTTGGCTTCCTGTGAAAACTGCAAATTCAGGCATATATCGCCTTATCTAGTGACACCACGGGATTTTCTGGAACTTGGACGTATCTGGATGCTCGGAAACACGACGAATCTCTTCAGCAAGTGTGTTCTCGAAGTCCACTAGCTTTCCGGACTCCAACCACATAAAAACCTGCCAAATCGTACCTTTTAAAATATCGCCAATCTCGCTTCTGAAGCCGCTGCAGGTGACGCCAACGCCCTTATTTGCTAGAAGTCGCTTCCTTGGCACCAAATCTTCTTCTAGGATGTTGTTACACCTCTTCCAGACCGATAGGACTTGAGATCCCTGGCTTTTGATGTTGGAATGAACTGGTATCGCAGTTTGAAATTTCCAGGTTGTCGGAATCGAACCCACGCCGATCTTGGCTTGCACAATTTTATAAACTTTTTTGGTGGATAAACTTTTAATAACACTTCCAGTTATGCCCGGTGACTTGTAAAATAACTTTGTACATTTTTTAGACTTTACAAATAACTTTTATTATATAAAAACGCCAAAAATCAGGAGCATTCTTTGCCCACAAGTTGACATTACGGGAATTATTTTCTATATTTTTTTAACAAAAGAAGCATCGTGTTACCTAGTAACCGCCATCTAATATTGTTCAAAGGAAATAAGTTTTGGCTACGATTTCACATAGAAGATTGTCAGGTCATTTTGGTATTTTAATTAGCCACCTAGGCTTTAGGGCAGCGTGCCCGTATGCTAAACCCTTTTAGTTACTTATTTGGCTCCATCGCCTAATTCCATAATAATGATTTTGCACATATTTGGCCCCAAACGCAGTATTTCTCGTCAGTTGGAGCACCCCTTTGCTGGTACTTTGGCAGCCGGGTGTTATCGCTCTCAAGAATTCCGAACCTTCTAGAAATCACGCCGTTGGGGCGCCTCGCCATTGGCTGTCTTTGTTACCGGAATTTATTTGTTTTATGGAGCGCATCGCCATTGGCTGTCGAGAGTCACGTGGTAACGCCGTTTTGGCTCACGCCACTGCAGGGGTCGTAGCACTGCTTGCTTGGGCAGTTCAGCTCTGGCCGTTGATCGAAGGAGGTCGCGTGTGATTGTGCGAGTGGCACGTCTTTACGCCAAAGCGTAGGTGTGTGAAGGGCTTCACGGGGCCAGTTCTGCGTTTGTGAGAAAGGGGGTTTTCCCTTTGCAACTCGCTGTTTTCGAGGATCTTTCTAGGCAGGACGAAGTAGGCCTCTTTGCCGTCGTAAGTGTGCTCTCAGGAGAGCGTCCTAACGCCGCCATCTTGGCGGATTCCAGCCCGTTTACCCCTAATGCCGTGTTTTGGCGATTGAGCTGCCACAGACTGCCGCCTTCTACCAACTGACTGCACGCAACTCTCATAGACCGTCTACGGTCTAAGGTATTTGTAATTACAACCATTTAAACATATTAACTGTCGCTTGTGCGAGCGGTGGTGCTTTTGTGCTCAACTTTGTGCGGGCGGATGCATGCCCCTTGCTTGCTTGTCGCGGCTTTTAATGCCGGTTTGAGGCCACCATGCTTCAAGACGCTACTTTGGTAGCCTACTAGTAAGTTCATGTGCGCGAGTTTCGCGTCTCATCGCCTAAATAGCTAAAGAACTCTGCGCCTATGTTTTGGTGTTACGTTTGTGCTAACTTTTAATTCAGTAACGTTAGGTGCGCGAGCTTCGCTATATTGTACCGATTAATACCTAAATGGAATCAACGCCTCGCCGTGCTGAGCCTGGCGCGCCCTAATCTGTTCGAGCTCTTTGTTTATGTTTGCGAGGGCTTTGTGCTTTGCTTATCAGGTGTTAACCGCAGCCAACGACTGCGTGGGCGACGTAGCAGGGGCTGGCAACTATTCCAAATTCGCATGCTTTAGTGAGGCTATGTTAGCCCCTCTTCCTGGTCAAATATTGCAGTCACGCTGCCCCGCTGCCTAACGAGTTAGGCCTTCAATTATTTCGTCGCGCATTTGTGCGGCGTCGTGCTTTGCTGCTAGCTACACTGCTCCCGTTGCCTTTGCAGGTCGGCGTCTGTTATCGCGCACTAACGCGCCCTTTTCCGGAGGGCGTATTTCTAAACTGTACTCTAATATGTAAAGTGTCGAGCCCACTGCGGCCGGCCACCCATAGTGTGTTGTTTACTAGCATAGCGCGTCCATCAGCTGGTGCTTAACGTAAGAAGTAACATAAGCTTGGCGGCACGATTTGCTGCCCAGATGTAGTTATCGACCAATAGACGCATATTTAATTAAGGGACGTATTATTCCTATTCGACCTGTGCATGCTTTGTTTCAGATAGCGCCTTTTACAGTGTAAAGATTGGTGTACGGCGAGACGTGAGAGATCAGAGCGTGCAGGTAGGTCCAGTGGTTGCGCAGTCTCGGCCAAAGAGTCCCAATATTACCATTCCAGTATTTGCGATCACGAAATTGTTATTTGAGCTTGCAGCTCATGAGAATTCTTATCGACGGAGTATCTTGAATACTTCGCTCCCGTTTAACCGCCCAGGCCCGGTTATTCGGGATAAGACAGGCTTGGCGGCGCCCTCATAATTTTGACGTACCCTATATATATGCCTCCACACGCTTGCCCAGAACGTACCGTGTGACTCACGCCCGACTCCCTGAGCGTTCCAGCCGTGGCCTTGAGCCTGTTTCTAGCGAATCTCAGGGCAAGTGTGCCAGTTTTCCAGGACTGATTCGTGGTGCGATGCTCACCTTGGGTGGGTGTCGTAAAGTTGTTTTAATACCGTAACAGTTTATGAAATTTCTTGTTACATATACTTGTTTTTGTTTCATTCAACTTAATATAAAGGTTTCTTACTGATAACCACTTTACTCGAACCGACTTTTTTGAAAATTTGCCAATAATTTTTCTTTCATCCAATTCATACAATTTTAATGGTTCATTTCATCGTGGCAATTATATGTCTCTTAAGTCCGGATTTAAACATCAGGAATGAATTTGGTACGAAACCTTTTCTACCTCCGGCATGAAGAATAATCAATCCTTTCCCTTTACTGACGGGGGATTTTAAACAATTGTTGGTACCATCATCACAATAGTTAGAACAGTATGGAAGCTATGCAAGTACGTTTCATCAGTGTACACAATACTTCAGCATTCGGTTTATATTTTATCTTAAGAATTCAACACAATTTGCTGGAATTTCTCTCTTCTCTATTAGAACGTGTGCCTATTGTCTCTATTGAAAACCCATTTTATGTACCAATCGCCCAAAGGAATGTAATTTCTCAGTGAAATTAACACCCCCCCCCCTTCATTTTGTTCGACTTCGAATATAGCTTTCATTGTAGGTCTCTTTTTATGGCAAAGTTATAGATCACACTTGGGATTACTTCTTCTTTATATTGATCGACAGATGACCTGGGGTAAGTTTAGTAATTTGTTTTCTTGAAGAAGTAAATTTTCTTCCGCCACTTTGTTAGGCTCCTTCAACAATTCGCTTAACTGTATTTAGGCCAACGTCGGTTGCTTTAGTTACTCATTCTTGCAAAACGACTGAGAAAAATTGCAATAGTCGCTATAGATTCTTTCACGTCCTTGACTACGAATTAGTTTCTTAGGGTTACCAATATGCAGGCAGCTCTATAAATAATTAAAATTCCTTAAGAGACTACTTTACAAGTCAATATTTTATACTTGCATGCAACTGTGAAAACAGCAGTAGATATGCACAATTTAGTCCTTGTAAATGGTTGAATAAAGGAACTCCAAAGAAAAAACGCTAAAAGCTTAACCAAAGCCAATGTAGACTCCCAGGTATTTTACGCCATCGTCCGGTAGATTTCATTGAATGGGTTGGTCATCTATTATGATGTTTGGATGTATGTTAGGGCGTCGCAATGTGAATATTTTAGTTTGGCATTTGGTTGGGTTGAGAGAAATATTCCAACTGCCCAGCCAGGCGGTTAGTTCATCCATGCTTTCCTGAAGCTGTGAAGCAGTTTTTAAAATTAGTAGTAAGTAATTGGATATGTTGGTATTCGTCAATTTATACAGTATCAAACGCCTTAGCTATATCGAGAAAGGCTATTAGGGAATGTTGTTTGTGTTCAAACCCTTTTTCGACCATTTCGCTAATTCTCAATAGTTGATGGGTCGTGGAATGGCGAGCTTTAAATCCAAATTGAAAAGCGGAAATAGTGTTGTTAGAGGTTAGTTCACCATTTAGTCGGGATAAGATAGCTCTTTCGAATAGCTTTGATAAGACTGTCAATAGACTAATCGGTCTATAATTTTTAGAATACTGGCCGTTTTTACCTGGTTTGGTGATCATGACAATATGTGCTATTTTCCATGTAGTTGGAAAATATCCCATTCTAAGACAAGAATTGAATATAGCTATAATATAGCAAACCGCCTTTCTTAATAACTATGTTAGGGATGAGGTCATGCCCAGGGGATTTTTTATTAGGCAGTTTTTTGATATAATTCGCCATTTTTTTAGGGCTAGTGGTTTTATTCTTCCTGGGGTGATAAGGAAATTATTACTCACATGTTTTTTAATGTGCTGCTCGCTATTAGAATTCTCTTGGCTAATGGGGGTTGTGAAATCACTTTCCAGATATTGGGCAAACGCTTCACTTTTTTCTGTGTCAGTGAAATAAGTAGTATTGTTGTACTTTAATGGTGATATTGTAGGAGCTTGTTTGAGAATTCGTTTAGTTGCCTGCCATAGCGTGGGGTCCCTGGTTGTAGCTCTTCAATGTATGTTCTGTAGGTGTGTATTCTGTAACTGTCCAGTTCGTATTGTATTCGGTGGATAAGGCGATTCAGTAACTGCTTTTGGTGTGGTAATCGAGTCCTTTGCCATTTTCTCCTAACCCGGATTTTTCTTGTATTAGCTTCATAATATTTATTGGAGGTTGATTGTAGTTCGGTTTTCTTGGGTTGCGTTGGACTGTAGTGGCCTCCTGTACAGCATGTTTTATATCCTTCAAATTGGTTATAGCCTTGTCTACTTTTTCTGTTGTTTGTAGAAGTGTGGGATACTGTATATTATTATCTAATGTGAGTTGAAAGGTTTCCCAGTTTACTTTCCCGTTGTTTAGTCGCGGCAATTTCTTGATTTCGTGGGGCGATTCCGAGAACGATATCAGAATTGGTAAGTGGTCCGAGTCGAGTTCAGTTAGAACAGTTTGTGTTATAGGCAGCGTACAATTTTTATGTATTACTATGCTCAAAATATCAGGTAAGTAATCAGCGCGGTAAGGATAATGTGTGTGTGTGTGTCAGGTGCGGAAATTTGGATCGCGTTGGCAGTAGCGTAGTTGTACACTTGTACAGTCTTATTCCGTTTTGATTGTTAACACGGCATCCCCAGATTGTGTTTTTGCAGTTTAAGTCTCTTGTGATGTATGTAGTTTGTACGTCGTTCTCCTGTATCTTTTTGTTTGGCTGTTTATAAGCACTTATGATCTTGATTACGCTGTTATTTGCTAATTTTAATTTAGCCGACATACGAGTAGTTTCAATACTTGCAAATGGCTGGATAGGAAGTGGGTCTATGGTTAAGTTCTTTTTACTATCGTATGATGCAACTCCCCCAGATGCGATGGGTGCTGCTCTATCATGCCTGAAAATATTGTACCCAGGTATGCTAACTCTTTCTGTGTTTATTAAATGGGCCTCGCTAATGCAAGCGATATCAATATTATGACTGGTCAAAAAGGCTATAAGGGTGGATCTCTTTGACTTAATGCCATCTTCGTTCCAGCTGGCAATTGTTAACTTCTTGATATTAATCTGATTATTTGCCATTGATGAGTAGCGTTGGCAGTAGAGATACTATAGTTGTTTTGATTTTATCCATATGGGTTTGAACAAGTCTAATATCATTTTTAATATTTGTGTAATTATGTCACTTTGTTCTTCATTTTGTTGGGTTGAATGTTCTGGCTGTTATTACGTAGCGTATCAGACCATTGCCGTCTTTGTCCGGGTAATGGTGAAAAGTTGATGTTATTGGTTGTGGTAAATTATTCTTTGACGGTTGCTTTGATGTCTTTTAGCACTTTTTGGTAGTTCTTGCATTCGTGTAAGTATATAGGGGGGATATGCAGTTTTTTCGCAACTGATTGTTGCTTGTCCTGTTGCTGTATTTGTTGCACATCTTCATCTGTTTGCATTTTGTCTTCTATTTGACAGTTACTGCCTTTGTAAACAATTATTGTATTCGAAGGTAAGTGATATTTATTTAATGGTATCAGTTGAGCGGGGTCAAATATATATCTTTTCCTTGGGTCATTTGGATCTGGTGAGGAAATTTCGCTTCTGTCGCGTTTATTATTGTCATTTGGCATTTTTGCCCGTGAAATAATGCTTCTGCAGAGGCCCTATCGCGAATTAAATTAATTGTAGTTCGTAGTTCACTAAGTTATTTAAATCACGCACGGTTAAATTTATAAAGTTATTTAGTGATAATAGCACGTATGCTTGCACTGATAGCTTTCGCTTCAATACGTCCGGTCACTGCCCGAGTTCAAACGCGACTTTAATTTAATACTTTAAGAAGCAGAGAAACAAAAAGATGGCCTGAAAAAGTTATTACGTGGAGGTTTCTTATTTTTAAAAATGGGTGCCTGCACGTGTCAACGAGTTAATTACTTTGCGATTAGACTAATTTGTAGGTGAACAGAAAGTAGTTGTTATGCTGACACCGGCGATAAGGGACACTGAAGCGCACCACGCAAGCGATAATCTCCAAAAACTTGTAATACGGATGTTTTTGAAAAAATTTGATCTTCGGAAGGAACGAGTTTTGACGATAGTCACAGATAATGCCACCAACATTTTATCACCGTCAACAAATTGAACAACGACGAAGAACTAGACTAAAGATCAAGTTTTAGACGACGATGATGCATTAGACGAGTTTGTGGATGCTGCTACAAGTCGCTCCAGAATTTATCACATGCGATGCGCCGTACATACTTTACAACTAGCAATTCGTAACGGTCTAAAAGCAAAATCGGCCAGTAATCTCGTTGCAACAGTTCGAAACGTCGCAGTCGCTGCTAGAACACCCAAATTGGATGTGATACTGAAGCGGCGTGCAGGAAAGGGTGCAATTATAGATCAAGCTACTTGATGTGGTTCATACTTAATGATCCAACCTCTTCTGAAACTTACCCCTATCCTTAGCGACATGGCTAACCTAGATGAGACTATGAGTGAAATGCACTGGAAAAAGGTGAAAGAAATGGAAATGTTGCTTCGCTAACCTTAAATTAAATTAAATTAGTTTAAATTAAATATCATTTATTAAATAAGAATAGCTTCTACGTATATAGTACAATAAAGTTTACTTAGTCACAAAAAGGTTGCAATCAGAAGACTTGACCCCAGGTTTATTTTACAAAGAGTGGAAAAACCTCCTTTTTCGCTTCTCAAAAATGGATCGTCAAATAGCAAATGAAATTAAGCTTTCAATGGAGCGAAAGGAGCGGCAATTGGTTGACAATGATATCCTGTTGACTGGTGTTTTCGTCGACCCTTTGGTGCTATTAACCGAAGAGCAACAAAATAAAGCAAAAGATGCTCTATGCGAATTGACCAGTCGTATGAAAGGTCTACGAGTGGAGGACGAGATTATCGAGCACGAACGCAGCAGAACTCCGCCACCGTCTTCACCTTCAGCCAATATTGAAGATGCAGAATTTGATTTTGAAATATATTTAGACGAACAGGAGCAGTCCAAGCGTCGTCGTTTAAATAATGATGAAATGGAAACTCCATCACCTTAATACTAAATTTAAAACAGAAATTTACCGTGCTCTTGTGGAATTGTAACAATTTGACCCAACTTTAAATTTGCAGGTCAAAAGTGCAATATCTTGATACCCCGAGGTAATTAAAAATGCCGCGCTGATCGTCACGTCATTGCCACCGACTCAGGTGACAGTGGAGCAATTCTTTTCTGCCCTTCGAATTGACAGATCGGATTTAAGAGCTTCAATGAAGCTGGACCTACTAGCAGCGATCTTATTTCTACGAACTAATTCAGGTTAGATTTATGATTTATATAACTTTATAGGTTTTAGATTCATAAGGCGAAATTTTGGCCGTGTATTTATTTTTTAACTTGTTTTCATATTACTTTAGTTTCGTTCATTATTATATAAAAAGGTATCAAATATACAGAGTGATTCAAATGAGATACAGCTAGTTGAAATATGTTTGCATGTAAATTGTTAGTTGTTCTGAACTTTACTTTATATAAAATTTCAAAGGCAACTAGCTGCATCCCTTTTTTAATCACTCTGTATGCGTTCAATAATATTTTTTTAGTTATTAATCATAATATATATTGCAATCTTAAGATTTAGAGAAACTTGAATTTGCATTTTAAATTACTTAGTTGATGTTTATACTTTTAGATTTATTTTTAAATTACTTTAATTTATTTCAGTATTATATAAAACATATACCAAAAATACTGTGAGTAATAGTTTTTCTTTATTAACGATAGTTTGCAACCCCAACATTTTTAAAGAAAATACTGGTTTTTTTGTTCAGTTCTTTATATTGCTGTACTTACGTCCAATCTATCTATGTATTACGTTTTAATATTTAGTTTTGCTTTCTGCAGAATATTGGTTTAAAACCTACACCTTTATTTTCTGTAATGCCTGCCATAATTGCATCAATCACATTTCACATTTGTTTGTAGGTATTTATAATTTGTGACTAATAGTGTTTAAATTTAAATGTTTTAATTTATTGATATTATTGTAATATTGTTATTTATATTATTACTTGATTAATATTCATTTGGGTTTCACTTTTAACAAGATTGTATTTATGAAATGTATTATAATCAACCACATTCCGCAAAACTTGCGTAATTCGTCATGAGCCGGTCAAGTTTATCAGGTGGATGAAATGGAATGAGGAAGTTTCTAGTACTGTCGGATTCAAACTACTAAAATTTCAGGTCGGAGTCGGATTTCTTTTACCGACTCCACAGCCCTGGTTTTAAGGGTCATAGTCAGAGGATAAAATAATAGTGTTCATCCTCCAAGGTATATTATGTAGGGTTTCCAGAACTTATTAAAGAATTTTCAAAATTGTACAATTATGGTTGTTATAATTGAATACACATTAATAACAAAAGACAAATGTTGCTAGAGACAAATTTCAATTGGAAAAATGTTGGTTATAACTTCTTTCCACGTCAATCCAATCCTGTATGCTCGTCAAATTATGTTATTTGACAGTGTATAATACAGTAATGTATATGAGAAATGCGCAGAGAAGAAAACATTTTTTGCCCACAAAAGGAAGTTAAATATTTTTGGACATGTTTATTTACTCTTTTGGTCAAAATAGCAGTTATAACTTTAATACCGTGATAACTATGGGATACTTACCTACTACTATCAGCAAAACCGTTACTTTATCAATGAATGAAATCAGAATCCGTTGCTGGCTAGCTCGAAATTATTAATCTATTACACCAACGTGTTTTCTGTACAGTATCATTGTTGTAAATGAGCTGTGAAATAACCATATGAGAGATAGTATCTGCCTCAATTATTACAGAATGATCTCTGGAAGTTTCCCCAATGCACTAATAATATTGTGAGACATTAACTTGTTCCACTAAAAATCAGGAAAAGCGACGACAATGGCATTTCATTAGGAATCCATGAATACTGTGGCAATAAAGTTGTTCTGATAAACTAGCTCATGTACGTTTATGGCGGAGAGTGGGTCGTAGGCGTATTAATACAAAAATCAAACCACTAATTAATATGAGCGTTGATGGAATTAAACACAAGGGCTACAGATTCAAATAACTCACATAGCAATAGACTCCGTAGAACCGACGAAAGTACGCTATGACGAAACACGCTGAAAGAGAAGAAAGAAACACAGGCACGAGGCTACAATAAAGTATTAGCGGCAAGTAATCGGAAAAACAATAATTTATTTGTCACAGTGCTAGCATATCATTAAAAAATGTCAAAATGTTGAAAATTATTACAATTGGTTTATTGTATTATGCAATAGTTAAATCAAGTGAATAAGTTGTCGAGTGCAGGCTTTCACGGCCGTTGTCCATAATGATAGGTTCTTCCGGGTTATGCCGTGGTCGTCGATTTGAACTTGACGTTTCGCTGCTCATGCTGTCAGCTTCTTCAGAAGTTTTCTAAAGACTGATGTTGGTGCCTTTTGTTCCTGGTTATATACCGAGGAGTCGTTACGGTTGGCTGCTCATGTAGATCTTGTATGTTATTCGGATTTGTCGTTTTTCCGCTTGGTTGCTCACGTGAAACTTGTTTATGGATGGATTGGCTTTGCAGAGCTACCTTCCATGTGTTACTAAGGCGATAGCCGTCTTCTCGATTGAAATTGTTTGGATTTTTAATAATTTCTAGGGATTCCCGAATAACACGAGGGAAGTATTTTTTAGTTCTGGCTAGTATGTTTACGGAGTCGTAATTTATTCTGTGGTCTCCTGGTCCTAATAAGTGTTCTGCGATGGCTGATTTTTGTATGTTTTCAAGTCGTGTGTGGCTCTGGTGTTCTTTTATTCGACATTGGATGCTTCTTCCCGTTTGTCCGATGTAAGATTTGCCACAGGTACATTGGAGCTGGTAAACGCCTTCTGTCTGTAGTCTGGGCAAAGAATCTTTGTTGGAGGGGATCAATTGTTCGACCTTTCTTATTGTACCATAGCGGACTCCAATGTTATTTTTATCTAATACCTTTCTTATTCTGTCGGTTACTCCGGCGATGAAAGGAAGGCAGGCGTAATTAATAGGTTTAGGTTTAGGTTCTTTCGGCTTCATGGTATATTGGCACGTTTTCTTCATGTCTAGTCGACTGATTGTCAAGTAATCGCAGCCTAACTTATCTACCGTTGCAAATGAAGATTTTCACGTAAAGAACGCCTATGACCAAGGAACTTATCAGCACATGCAGGCAGATGGGCACAGAATACTCAAACAGAACAGCATGCACCGAAAAGAAGGAGGATGCCTCAAACGGAGAAACGTACACCAAATAAGTAAGATAGGGAAATAGTCCTAACCAAAGAAATCTGGCGTTAGCCTATACAAAACGGACTTCTAAAAACCATCCATCTGGGGTGGAAGGCAGTCGAATCGTTATTTTGCTGCTATTTTGAAAAGTATTATATTCCGGGTTGTTCCGGTTATTCTGTCAATCTCGAACAGGGTCGAAACTCCATCTAAAACTATGATTTTATCGAAGATATCCACTTAAGAAAATTCATAAGAACGCGAGGCCCGACGAAAGTAAAGTCGTATTGGGTATGCGAAATTGACGAAAATTGTGACCGCGACTGGGAAAATTAAGCAGGCTACGTAAAATTAATCACGATCGATTTCAGATCGAAATAAACTATTTCTGTTGCCTCTCCCATTGATTTAAATTACGGAACTCTTTGAATAGGAATCATTTTAAAGAACTGGAATTTGAATTCATAAAGTGGTAAATATAAACAATTATATTTTGGGATGGTACAGATCAAACACAATACTTTCGAACGGGACAATGTCCATTAATATCCTAACCATCAAACAGTTCAGATTGAATGCGTTATAAAGGTTAGGATAGAGTAGTGAAGAATTCTGAATTATTTAATGTAGCTCGTGGGAGAGATGGTTCAAGTTAAAAAATATTTTAAGCAGATATTATTTCAAAAAGATAGTAAGTATATTAAGAAAGCATAAATAGTAGCATTAGGTTATTCGGTTGCCATAATACAGCAAGTGAGGAGATACTGACAAAAAGCATTCTAAAGAAAATGTAATTTGTAAAACCTTCGAAACCCTAACACCCCAAAACTTGCGTAATTCAAAAATCAGGATTGCTATAATACAGTGCTAATATACAGACTGCGAACATAGAGTTAGAATACAGTTTATGGGCTTTGTATGCGTTAGACAGAAATAGACATATACGATTTAAAATCTAGTATCCTAGGATTCAGTGTTTTCTGAAAACAAAACACCTTCATTCTGCGGATGCTAGATGTTAATCGCATATAGGGCTATTTCTGTCTAAGGCATACAAAACCCATAAACTATTTTCTAGCACATTTGACTTCCTATGTTTGCATTCTGTATATTAGCACGTATAATTAATACTAACAGAAATCTTATGAGAATTCAGCTCAACTGCAGAATGTTATTACAGAACACCAAACAGCACACAGTTCTTAAGAAAGGGAAGTCGTATCGAATAATCAGCAAGATAAAATACTTAGTAGGAGCAAGTGATAAGAAAAGACATACCGAAAGCATTTAAAATACATAATAAGGAAGGTAAGGAAGCAATAGAAGCTGTGAAAACGATAGTGGCGAGCCATGATAATACGAAGTGTGTAGTTATAGTATCATGGTGGCGAGCAAACGTTCTAAAACGGTAGACAATTATTCGAGATATTTTTTATTAATCAATGAGGTAAACATGTTTTAGTAGAAGTACTCAATGTAAAATAGAAAAACCGATAAATTTAAAACTCCATAACAAATATAAATAGTATATTATACACTTAGGTTGAGAAGATTATCATTATATCCAAGATTCTACCCTGAGGATACACAAAGGTACAAGGCGGGGGCTATAATAGATTTCTCTACCGGGGCGTATATGCTAAAGTATGATCAAAAATTAATGTCTTCCACTATGGCTATTGAATTTTTCCTAATTTATGAATGCAACTATGTTTACATTTAAATGTCAAACTTGACATTTGATTTTTAAGTTGCATTCAAAAATTAGGAAAAATTCCATAGCCATACTAGAGGAGATTAATTTTTGATCATACTATATTTTTTGCAATACTAGCAACTTACTAACATTCATAGCCCCCCAGTAAATGCAAGAGTTGATTAATACCCACGAAAATTAAGTAGGCTAAATTTCAAATGTGCGTCGCGTCGACTTCTGTCAAATCGACTCGAACGATGTGCGTGCTCACGAAGTCTCAGCGACCAATGGCATTCGCCAGTTGACTCCATTATTGACGGTTAATAATAAATTATTATTGACCACTGGTCTATAATGATAAACTTTGCAATACAAAAATCGGTCAATAATGGTATGTTTATAGGATAAAAGTTCCAAAAACGAAAATATGAGATTGTAAAAAAAGGCTGAGTGGCAATAATGTATTTAAGGAACTGTAAAAGTAACAGGTTTCAGTGTCATTAAATGAAGATGTGATAGTAATGAATTGCAAGAAAAGAGACCTCATTAAGTAACTGCGATAGTGTAAATACGCTTTCTGAATTATGCACATTATAACTACGAAAATTACAATTCACTAGCCACTTTGGCATTTATCGATTATGAAAGAAAATATTATATGGGTGCCCTAAAATAATGGGACACCGATTAGTCATAGATTCCTTACGTCATAATAAATGGAGTAAACGTAATATACCTTAGTACAAATTCCCTTCAGTAAGAAGTTATAGGGCCTCGAAGTTCAATTTTTTATTTTTTTGTTAATTTACACAAATGTAAAGATGTCGATTTGAATTTTGATATACATCCTTACTATTTTGTAGTGCACTAATAGGAAAAATGTCATAAACTAGACTTGACTGTAAGGGGTACTTTACCTATCTTTCAAAACCTTTCTTAGCTCTAACTTCCTTATCTGTAACATTTTTCAAAATTTTAGCTTATTATTTGAAGAAGAATTAAAATACACAAAAATAATGTACTCTTAGTTCATAAGCGTAAGAGCGACCGTTTAGCTTAAAATGCCAATCAAAGGTTTTTGGTTGTCATTAAGACGCGCAATTATCAAGTAGCTATGATCACAAAAACAATGGGTAATGATTGTAATCTAGTAAACAACAACAAGAAATCAATTAATGACGTTTGTAATATCAGTTCTTTGTCTTTTTTTGCTTACGGAAATGCTGTGACATAACGAACCTTTCACCATTGGAGAATTCGTTATGTAACGGCATTTTCTTAAACATAAAAGAGCAAATTCTTATGTCTCTAATGTCATTAATTGTTTTATCATTGTTTTTGTGATCATAGCTACTTGATAATTGTACGTCTTAATGACAACCAAAAACCTTTGATGGGCATTTTAAGGTAAACGGTTGCTTTAGGCTTATGAACTAAGAGTACTTTATTTTTGTGCTTTTTAATTCTCTTTCGGACAATAACCTAAAATTTTGAAAAATGTTACAGATAACGAAGTTAGAGCTAAAAAAGTTTTGAAAGATAGGTAAAGTACTCCTTACAGTGAAGTTTAGTTTATGAAATTATTGCTATTAGTGCACAACAAAATAGTAAGGATGTATACCAAAATTCAAATCGACATCTTTGCACGTGTTAATAACTACCAAAAACCTTTGATGGGCATTTTATGGTAAACGGTTGCTTTTAGGCTTAAGAACTAAGAGTATTTACATTATTTGTGTGCCTCTTACAGTCAAGTGTAATTTATGAAAAATTTTAGTTAGTGCAGTACATAATAGTAACCATGTATACCAAAATTCAAATCGATATCTCTACATTTGTGGAAATTAACAAAAAAATACAAAATAAAAAATTGAACTTCAAGGTCCTATAACTTCTTAGGTACTGAAGGGACTTTGTACTAAGGTATATTAGGTTTAATCGATTTATTATAACGTAAGGAATCTATGACTAATCGGTATCCCATTGTGTTAGGGACACCCTGTATTATATTTGATAATTTCGTTAGAATATTGCATGATGAAAGTATTAACATTTAATTTGTTTAGAGTTTACACGATTGTAAAAAATACAATCGTAGTACCGAATGCAAGAAAGGTTTGATGGTACTAATGAAAAGCTATTTTAAATCAGATACTAGAAATAAAATAATCAATTGAAATCGTTACGAAAGAGTCTGAGAGCAAGATATGATAATCTAGATAAATTCAAGAACATATATAACATTTAGACTTAGTTCGCATCACAACACATCCTTTAAATCCGAATAAGACAGTTAAATCTGAGAATGTGTTGGGAATGTGTTGGTAAATAACCAATTTTGAGGACTTTCTCTCTCAACAATGTTTGATCAATCAGAAAACTAGAATTTAAAAGTTTCAACCAACCACATGCGAATGACATCTATAATGTTGCACTAGTGCAAATCGTCTATAATTTTGCATTTTTTTTGCACTGATGCAAATTTTTCTGAAATTATTAATTTGTTTTGGTTTTGTATGTAGGTTAATATTAAATAAATTTTTCTAATTTAAAAACAAATATTGACGTTAAGATAACAAATTGTCTAATTTTTTCAAATCGAAAATTTGGAGAAGCTGTCGGCAATTTGACATGCACTTAGGATATTATTATTGACTATTTAGTTAAATAATTATTAATAAGGAGTATCACACGACCTTGTAGGTACTTATCACGTAATAGCTATGAGTGCATATGCCTACCAAGTCAAGGATTTTATTTCATCGTCAATAAGTTGCAATCACAATTAGGTACTACACTACTAAATAGTGGGCTTTTGTAGTTTACTTTGGTAAGACGCACACTAACACCATACTGCAGTAAACCTCCACATTTTTATTGATTTCCAAAGATACACATATCAAATGTACCACTTAGGCCAATAGTTAGTTCTATAGGTTCCCCGCGTCACAGTTTAACGAAATATTTACTTAAAATACTTAATCCTATATCAGAAAACACAGACACATATATAAAGAATACGCCATATCTTGTAAAACTTACAGAAGCAAACATAAACACAACCTTAATGGTTAGTTTTGATGTAGTTAGCCTCTTCACTAATGTGCTAGTAGACAAAACACTCAACATAAAAAACATAGGCTACAAAACGATAACAACATTAAACATTGACACCATTATGGAACTTCTAACACTATGCATTTAAACTAGTGATGGGCTTATTCGAATGAAAAATAACCGGTTACCCGGTTATTGAAATAACCTATGTAACTCGGTTTTCGTTCCAAGTATTCGAATGAAAAATAACCTCATGCTGATACGTACTACGCTTTGAATATAAAACCTCTATTCAAAGGTACTACGTGCCATATCTCAGCGACCTACGCAGTGCTCAAAATTCTGTAAATATAAATACGTCATAACTCATAAACAAAGCAGGTTGTACTGAAAACACCATTTGGTTATCGCGTGCCTACCTCCTATCATAAAAAATATCAAATTATAAAATTCTGGTGACCTGAAACCTGGACGCCTAAAAACTGCAAACGCATCAAGCTATAAAACAATTTTTTATTTGCTTACATTTCCAAAGGTTCAAAACAAGAGGCGGCGCCTTTAACCAGCCCGATCGATAAAGATAAACGTTTTACGACTGTTTCTATTGCGATTACGAAGCAGTCCCGCATATTTCTTTCTTTCTAGACTTCTTAATAAATACCTCTTAATTTCCAATACATAACACATAATGTACGGTCGGCGCCTTAGAAATCGGGCACTACACACTATTATGATATATTTTGCATGTATTTATTAAGTGTATAAACTGGGTTTTTACAGTTATTATGGTTTTTATTGTTACGTCAGATTGTTTATTGTTTGTCAATTTATTATGAAATGCCATCTCACATTAATGAAGTAACCGGAGCAAGAATACTACAAAGACTAGAAGAACATATTACGTGTCCCGATTTCTAAGACGCCAACCGTACATATTATGTTTTGGTTCCTCTGCTATCTGCAAGTTACGACGGTGAACCGATGTCGATGCAGATGACGGTGAACCGATGTCGATGCAGATGACGGTAAACCGCCAACCGGCAAACCGGCTGACTTAATCGAAACGAATCGAGAGCCACAATTTATTCGAATTATTACTCAAAAAATCATTCGGTTATTAATATCATTCGAATGTAAATAATTCGGTTATGAAAATTGTCCGGTTATGCCCATCACTAATTTAAAAAACTTTCAACTAAACAAGTAGGCCTTTTAGCACTAGCTTGTTTCACTAAAAGTGACGTTTTATAGTTTAGCGTGTTTAAATAAATCAGCTGTTTACTTTTAGCGCATGTGTGGTATAAAGTGAAGTGATGTTATAAACCACAATTTCGAACTGGAAGTGAAGTTGTAAAGTTATTCCAGTGTTACTCCTTGCATTAGAGGTAAAGTGTTTTTTTAAATAATTAAAGCGTTTTGTAATGAATACAGTCAGATGTGTAGTATTAATAATTACCTTTCATAACTGACGTTGACAGTACTGGCTCCACAAACATTCACCTGCACGTCAAAACCTACTGTTTATTATGACATCAATTATAACTGTCGTAGATGCAAACCTTTGTTAAATCGACATTTATTGATTAATAACAGTAAATTTAAGGCCGTAGAAAAAATATTGTATGCAACTCGTTCTAAAAGTGGAATATGCCTTTGGCTTCGTTTCATAATTTTCATGTCTCGTGCATAAACCTCAACTTTTAGCGCTTGTTGCATAAATAGCTATTAAAACCTCAGTATACCGTAAGAAAACCATCACTAAGGGGTACCTACTTATATTTTAACTCCTGCCATCACAAAAACATAAAGACAGGTGATGTAAAAAGTCTCTACGGCAGAACCAAAGCTGTTTGCTCTCATAATTAAATTTTCAAAAAAGAGGAAGAATTTATTATAAATGTTTTAAAAGATAATGGCTATTCAGAGACTCTTGTTCGAAACATTTTCAATACACGAAACAATGCTACAAACATACAAAGAAATGGTACTCAAAAGTATAATACTCTAACTATACCTTACATTCCAGGCATATCTGACAAAGTTAGACGAATTGGAAATAGATTCAATGTTAGGACGGTATTCAAAACGATAAATATCTTGCGGTCAGAACAAAACTGTTCAACGAAAAACAACGTTCAAAGAATTGTATATACCATGCGTTATTTTTAAAAGTATACATAGGGGATCCCTTGTTTTTGCTACAGTATGCTATTTGTTTTAAGTTAAAACTCTTAAAATTTAAGTTTGCTGTATAACTGGTTGCCTACATATAGGGTAAAACAATAAAAAATAACAGAATTTTTCTTGTTAGTATACAAACGAGTATCCCATATGTATACTTTTAAAAAGAAGGAATGGTATAATATTTCTTGTAAATGTGGGAAATATTATATCGGTGAAACATCTAGTCCTTTAGAAGTTAAAGTTAAAAAACATAAAAATATGATTAAAACCTATGAATTCAATAAGTCTAAGCTTGCAGAACATGCTTGGGATAACAACCATAAAATACAATGGGATAACACAAAGATCTTGTCTAAAGAATCGATGTCAAGTAACGTAAAATTAAAGAAACGGCGAATATTTTAAACAAGAGTTGTCTATCGATTTTTAAAGATCAAATCAAGTAGGTAGAGATAATTAAATGTCAGTGTCAAGCAATTAATTGGAGGTTGTTCGTTTCTCAGTACCAGTGAAAAGCTAAGTTTCATGATTCTTTTTTAGTTTTAATTGGTAATCGTTGATAACGAGGGCAGATTGTTTCTCGAAACGTTGGATATTTAATATTTTTAATTTTTCAAAATGGCGAAATACCCCAAAAAAAGAACATGAATTATATCACGCCACAAAAGGGTTATAGATATTATAGTTCAATAGTACTAATGCTGGTACTAGCAAGTAACTACTATCGTATAATATTTGGCCTTAACAGGTCGTCAAAAACAAATAGTATGAAAAGACTACTGGCATGGCTTAAGGGTTCTGACATGACGCTATTAACAGACTTCTCAGGTCTTGATACAAACATATTTTTCTTATATTTTGATTGAAATTGTGCTATTTTTTACATTGTGGTCACATAAAACATATTTACAAAAGTATAATGGAGAAGTGTAGAGTATTTAAAGGAAATGTTTAGAAAATATATACATCGTTAATCATATCAAAATAAGGGTTGTGAAGTAAACGTACACACGGTATGGAAATAAAACTCTTGAAAATAGAACAAAGCAGCATTACAAAGGTAATAAAACTTGGTGTTTATAAAAAACCATAATAATGATTTAAACAATTTTCATGAGATCGAACAATCAAAGGCCGATTGCCAAAGCTATATAATCCAGATGAGCAACTTTAATAGAGAGAAGGAAAAAAATAGAAACCTTGGATGTTTTAAGAGAGGTTTCCTAGCTGATGCCTTATCCTTACGGTCATTAAAAAATGCTTTAAAGAAAATGCAAAAGACGAGAATTCATGCAGTGATTGTATTAACCTCTTCAATGCCACAACGAAAAACTTCAGGAAATCTATTAGCAACATATTTCTGCACCTAAACGCATGCTATCAATTCAATGTTTCACTTTCTATAGCGGTACGGTTTTGCATATAACCAATTGCTAGCATGCGTTTAGGTTCCGAAACATTAAAAAAGAAGACTTGTCTTGGAGAAAATGCCACTACAATGTCATAGCAACAAGCTTTTACTGTTTTATAATAACTGCAAAGTTCATACTGTGCAAAAGGTTGACCAAGCTATCTTATTTCTAAAATTCTATATTTATAAACTTGTTCTTTATATATTTAATAAAAATGTTTAGTAGACACGTTTTAAATAAAGTGCTAAAAAAGCAATAGGTGAATATTTCAAGAACCATCCTAAAAATTTTATCTGAGTTTTTGAGACATGAGACAGCTCAGAAGCAGATAACAAAGTATGAAGGAGTTTGGCCCAAAAGTACTTACATAGCTTTAAACAAATGTAATGTACAGTTTATGTTATTCAACTATTTTTGGGGAATTTTTCATAATTAACCAATATCTAACTCTAAAGTTGTATTTATATTTCTTACGAATATTATGCATATCAAAAAGAGCAGCGATTACATTATATTAAATTTAATAATACCTTCTTGGAAAAATTTAAAATTTATAAATGTAGATATGTATAGCTAAATTATGCCAATATAAAGTTGAACTATACTCACAGACATTTAGATTCTGCGTAGTTTGGGCTTCAACACAACAATTAAACGAAACTGCAAAAATTAAAATAATGAGCAGCGGCGGAACTGCAAATTCCTTGGCCATGTTTTAACTATTGTCATCACCGTCTTTGAAATTCCGTCTTATTAGAACCGTAGATGCTAGTAACTTCGGGTGCGTGTGTTTCCATTAAGGTTGCCAAGTGATGCCGATATAAACAGACACATGTTCAATTATGCAGACACTTTTATGAAATATTGTTCAACACAAGCGAAGCCTGCTTTTACCTTCTATCATATTTCTACACCATCAATCAAGCAAAAGCGGTAGACGATTTGCTATAAATTGCTGCGATACCTTCTAAAGTAATCAATGAAGTGTGTGCATTTGCTTGCTAGCATAGGTAAACGTGTAATTTCAAACCTATTCGGTCCCATCAATACAAATTGCTTTTTATAAATGAAATAGTTTAATGCAGGACAAGGCGAATCTATTTAATTGGTATCGTGCTTACTCCAAACAGATTAAGAAGATATTCATAGCCCTATCGCTTTCGTAAGAAGAAGAATGTGATGTTTTCTTAATGAACTCGTATTTAGAAGTACAGGTATTTTTATACTGTAAGGTAAATAAGCAGAATATGCCCTAAAAATGCAAAATTACGTGGAAGAGGACTTACACAAGAGTGAAGTTAATGACAAAATTCCAATACAATATTAACTCAACCAATGGTAAAGCGTAGTATAAAGTACAATCAATTCGAATTTAAAAGAACCAAAAAGCTATCGTTTGTTATAAAGATTGTGTTCTAATTTTTAGAAGAAAGTAAATCAGTATTGCTTCTTCACAGAACCGATATGAGCATAAAAGGCCAAGTTCTTTTCACTAAACTGAGTCATAAATTTATATAGGTTGTTACAGATGTAACACTTACTACACAGAGTTTCCAATAACAATAACAGCTACAAAATTCTTCAAGTACGGCAAAGTTATATGGAATTACACTAAGTCAATATTTTATATCGTTCGAGGGGAACTCAAATATTTATCTACCTCGCTATGAAACAAAAGAGACGCAACACTGTTAATAATTTTATGTTTTAATATAACATCCATATATATTCTATAATAATTAATAATAATTATTTATTTAGTTTCCACAGATTCAGACATACAGATACATTTCAGTGCAAAAAATATTTAAACAGGTATAGAAAGCAAATAAATATATATCCTCAAAACAATTGCAATAATACACACTGTGGAAACACCAGGACCCAAATCAGTTAGTACTGTTCTTCCATTGGGCCCTAACATAAAAACCTAATTATCCAAAAAGAAATCGCAGACAAAAAAACTAAAAAAAAGAGAAAAAATAGAAAAAATGTAAATAAAATAAATAACTGATTAAATAATTAAATAATTAAAAGAAGGCATTATTGCTTTTCTCAATTGAAATATGAGTTCTGTACATCGTATATAAATATGAATAATTAATTTATTTAGCTATTCAGCAAAACTTAGCGAACTTTATTTTTCAAAAATGTTAGTGACACTGTTTTGAAGCAATCCGGTAAGAACTATAGACTTTGAAAATGTTGTAACTAAAAGATCCTTTATTCAAGGTCGTGCGGTGAAGAGGTGGTGTTATTCCACCTTTAAATCGTAAATTTATATGATACACATCGCTTCTGAATAAATAAGGAGGATATTTTTCAATAACTATTTGATGATATCGACAAGCAGCACCCAACATTCTTCTGTTGTCCATATTAAGCCATGACCATTCTGACAGCTTATGAGAGACGTGGTCATATTTTCTGATACCATATATCAAACGTATACATGAGTTCTGAACTGGCTGTATTCTTAAGGAGGTATCCTTGGTAATGCAAGGTCCATAAATTTGAGAGCAATAATTAAATTAAGATAGTACTAGAGCATCGTAGAGAGGAGCTTTAATTTTATGTGAAATGTAATGCCTATGGGAGTAGTTTTAGATTAACATAAGCTTTTCTAATACAATTTGTTACTTGGGTGTTATATATTGAAATGGTATTAATCCCACAACTTGGCTCTGTTTGCAGTACAAAATATTCAACCAAATCAAGAAAGTACAGAGTTAGGATATTTTATATAATTGCAACTTTACACAAGAATAAAATTATTAAATGCATTGATTATGAGATGCGAGAAACAGTAATTAGTCGGATAAAGACACGCAAATGCAAATCATATTTCAGAAGGTTTAAATTTGGCTTGTGAATAAAGTAATATAATTAAAATGATAGGTTTATGCACATGTAAAGCCAAACCGAACGAAAATAATTGATACAAAAAGGTTGTTACGTGCATAAAAAGGAGCGTAGTTATCAGCTATAATTTACCAAGGGCAGTGATAATCACCCGCAATAATTTTGACAAATAACAACCCGAAAGTGCTTGCCTAGAAATAACCCGAGGCGAAGCCGAGGGTTATTTCTTAAAGGCAACGCACTTGAGGGATATTATTTGTCAAAATTATAAGGATTTATCACTGGCCGCGGTGAATTCGGAAAGATAAGTTCTTAAATAAATTAGCCATTTTCTGACAAATTAATTTGACACTTCATTATAATAATATTATGTTGGTGGCACTGTAAGTCTATGTCAAATTTGAGGTTATCAGGTTAGCTTTTGCGTCAGTTTTGACACAGACTGACGGAAAAGCTAACCTACTAACCTCGAATTTGACTTAGATTTACAGTGCCACCAACTTGTGATAGGATACTACTGAAATTTAATTAGGTAGTTTCCGTAGTGATTGAAAATCACCCTAGGGTCGTTTTCACTTCAAGTGTGGTCTGATTTGTCAAACTGAGTCACGTGATTAAAAATAATCAAATTGGATTGGTCTGCAATATATGTAAGAACTTATCAATAAAAGCACAGGTCAGCGAAAATTGTGAGCAAGCTGAAGGTTAAAGCAAGATGAAAGAAAATTTAGAAAATTGCAAAGAGCAATTCCTGAATGAAGGCGATAGAACAAAAGAAAGCAACGTGAAAAGTGCGGAACTCAAAAATCAGTGCGTTAATAATTAAAAACATAGTGCAAAAACAGAGCTGTGAAATTAAAAACGTTTGTGAGTGCAACGCTATAGGACAAAATTAATTATAAGCCAAAAAGACAATATTTTAGATTTTAAGAAAATGTTAGATTGTAATTTATGTAATAAAACTTTATTCTATTTGTGGTAAAAATTATCAATCCTAATTTCCAACTAATGGTAGAATAACACCGTATCTTAGCAACATGACGCTTTTTTGTCATTAACGAGAGAACAATTGAATTAAATTATTGGTAGACAGGGCAAATTTGTGTTCCATCTTCAATTACTGTTTTTATATTAATAAAAGCATTTTTACCAGTTCAAAAGTATACAGTTTTATTGCCCAAGTGGTAGTGTACCTGTGCTAACGTTTGCAGCAGTTTCCGCAGCAAAAAATTTACATTTTGCAAACATCTCCTCCGAGGATATCGGGAGCTGTCCAACTGCAAATTACGATCTTTGACTACGGCCAGAATCAGAATCGGAAGCCAAAGGTTAGGGGTCCATGAGTTCAGCGGAGTGTGCAGGAGTATCCTGAGAGGAATTTGCAGCCAGGGGAGCGGCTACAGCTTGAGATATTCCAGCAGCGTCACTACGACCAGCTCTGCCAGCAGCAATGAAGCTAGGATAAATCTAAAAAATTGAGTGTCAGCGTTCGGGAAAACGACTTAAATACAAGATTAAACCTTGCCGAAGAGGCCTAGCGCTTGATCAACAGTCCAACAAACACTTCGGCGTCCAAACAATCAAAATAAGGTGTGACGTCATCCTAAAAACAATCAAGGCGGTGTTTTAATAGTTGGCAAGCCGGAATATTCAAATAATTTACCTGGCGCGTTTCCACAGTAGTTCACGATTTTAAACGTTCAATTTCACGCTCTACGAAAAAAAACCATTTTGTGTTCATCTGTCAAGTTACGAGATTGTGAATTTTATCTACTAATAACGAGCAAACGAGCTACGTTGAGACAAATAACCTAAAATTTGAGATTATAGTCCATTTATGAATCCAACCCATGAGATAAGAAGTCTTGTGTGCCGAGAGCTAGTGTAATCAGTATTACAGTTAAATAAAATAGAAAGAGGGGCAAACAATCATTTTGTTTGTGCGATTAATTATTACAGTTCAATTTAACCAGCCTTAATTAACTGACACGAAAATTACGAGCACAGTATAAAATATAAACTGAGAATTATGTGTGTGCATGGATTTAAACTAATTAAATTTTACAATATTGCATCGCAAATTTATAGGCACCACTTCGACGGAGCATTACAAATTTATGTCGCCCAACGTTGAGGCAAAGGTGAATTTTAATTTATTCAGACTGTCCCATTCAAAAATAAAAACAATCAATATATTTAAAACTAGTATCTATAACAAGGCCAAGATTTCTTGATTTATCTTTAACCGGTATTAGTTTACTATCAATATTTAACCTTACTAGAGGCTTCAGATTTTCAGCTCTTTGTTTACTACCAAACACCATTACTACAGATTTCAGAGGAGTAATTATCAAATAGTGATCCAAAGATAGGGCTGAAATTGCATTTAAATAGGCTTGAATTTCACTCATGGCCTGCTGACCATTATCGTACTCAAAAGAATGGTACATCTGCGTATCATCAGCGTACATATTCATAGAACAAGTTTTAACAACTTTTAAAAAATGAGTGTGTGTATATAGTAAAAAGTACGGGGGCAAGGATGGACCCTTGTGGCACACCAGTAGATCCGCATGGCAATTTTACACTCTGTACCCTGTTAGACAAATAACTTTGAATAAAAGCGACCGCAGTACGGTGAAGACCTATTTATTTTAAAATAGCCAGGAAAATATCATGATTAATGGTATCAAAAACTTTGCTAAAATCTAAGTGTTAAAACCGATATTTTATTTTGATCGCCAGCTTCCATTAAGTCGTCAGTGACGCTCGATAAAGCAGTAGCGCAGCTATGACCAGCTCTAAAACCAGAATGATTTATAGGTCCGACATTATCTTCATTTAGATAAAATCGTAACTGTGAATTTATTACTTTTTCTAAGATTTTTGAAGAGAGACTACTACTTGGTCGCAGGTCTTTGTATTCATTTAGAGCAAATATCTTCGGAATAGGTACAACCACTGCTTCCACATATTTGGAAACGTATTAGAATAATGTGCGTTAAGTAAGGTAAAATCATTGGACAAAAAAGTTTTATAATGTTGATGCTTAGTATTTCTTCCCAACCACAAGCGTTACTTTTTATTTCTCTAAGAAACTTCCCAATTGTAAGGGTGTTCATCTTCATAGTAATTCAGATTTATTCGTAGTCACCACTAACCGTAGGTACATTATCTAAAAAATAATTATTAATTTCATCTGGCTTTTGAAGATGAGAAGGTAAATCGCAGTTTGTGTTATCAGCCACGATGTTTATTTTTTTTAGTTCATTCTACATTTCTTTGGGTTTATTGGTATTTAGTTTACATTCCAAATAAGCTTTCTTTTCCAGTTTGATAGTTTGAGTGGTAAGGTTACACACGGATTTATAATAATCCCAATGAGCAGGCAGTTGTGTTCGTTTAAATTTATTATAAGCTTTATGTCCGAGTTTCATTAAATATTTAGTATTATCTGACAACCAGGGTAATCTTTTTTTAAATTAAATGTAATAGTTTTAATAGGGGTTGTCAGCTTGTCAGAAATTCTACTGAATACGCCTATTTTCTTAACTACCTTTTTAATTACATAATGTACGTGTGCTTTGAAGTTTCATTGATCATCTATAATTACTCTTAGATATTTAACTTGAGATACCTTTTCTATTTCCAAGGTTTCAATTTTAACTTTATTAACCGATTCTACATTGTACCTGATAAAATTATTGCTTTCGTTTTTGCGATATTCAGTTTTAGTTTATTACCTTTTAACCACTTAGAAATAATTTCTAAATCTATATTCATTTTATTAACAGCATTTCTAACGTCTTGGTTAGTAACTATCACTAATGTACCATCTGCAAACAGATTTATGGTGTAATGTTTAAAATTCAATTCCAAATCGTTTATATACAAAATAAACAATAATGGGCCCAAGACAGAGCCTTGGGGTACACTCAAGTTGTTTTCCATGTAGCTCGCCTGGCACTGGTTGATGCATGTAGTTTGTAGTCGATAAGTGAGATAACTTTGAAACCACATATTTTCGTTATCGCGTATTCTATATTTATGTAGTTTATTCACTAACCGTTGTTTGTCGATAGTCTCAAATGCACGTTTCACAGTAATTACACTTTTATTTAATTCTAAGTCACTTTTCCAATTCATGAGAACCAAGTATAACGCTGTTTCGCACGAATGTTTAGTTCTGAATCCTGATTGGTTTTTACTTATAATGTCATGTTCATATAAAAAAATTTGGAGTTGATCTTTCACAATAAGTTCGATAATTTGCTCGTATACCGGTAACACATTTATTGGTCGAAATTCTTCGCACTTGTTAGGTAATTTAACTTTAGATAGGTACTGGAACAACTCTAGATATTCTCCATGATTCTGGAAAGCACCCTGTTCCGAGAGACTGGTTTATTAATACCGGTACCGAAATACTTCTGTTCTTCCATAATTTTTTACCAGCTTTGTCATGGCAAGTTTGGCTATTGCGATTCGTCTTCGTATTTTTTTCGCATCCACCTTGGTCATCAATAGTTGATCCTAGATAAACAATGCTGTGTACATACCTGTAAATTGTGGTAGTTTTTAGTTACAATCGATAATAAGTATTTTTGCCTTGCTTTGTTTACTTTCAAGCCAAATCGGTTGCTTTCTTGCTCGACACGTTGAAAAAGTGTTACCATCTCTTCTTCATTACCTCCTATTAGTGTGGTGTCATTGCCGTATCGGAGATTAGAGAGTATTTTATCTCCTATAGATATGCCTCCATCCCAATCGTCAAATGCCTTTCTCATTATATATAATAATAATGGTGAGGCTCTAACACCCTATGAAGGAGCGTGGCCTGCAAGGCGGAAGGTCAGAGCTTCCGTATCATCGCTTTCACACCCGGCTGTCGCGTGTCAAATTCATAACAAGTGGTGATGTGTTGAGTATCACGCATTAGACAACCGCATTATTACCCCTTATTCTTTCGAACGCAGGTCCCCAATTATTTAAAGCGACTGGGTAAGCCGCCCGCCAGGCATCGAACTGGGATTTGAACTCCAGACTTCGGCACCGCAGTCCGATTCTCTAACCATTGAGCTACGCTGGCGCGTTTTTCATTATATACTCCCTATATATTAAACAAAATGGGGGAGAGCACACAACCTTGTCGGAGTTCGTTTTCTCTTTCAAAGTTAGTTGAAACGGAGTCATTCATATACTATAGGTTCCGAATTATTCTGACGTGGTGTATTGGAACTCCCATGTTTATTAAGAATATACATTTTTGCATGTTTGACTCATTTACGAGTTCTGCTAGAACAGCATTGCAAAAGAGCAGTGGAACGGTATGCAGCTTAGAATTAAATAAGAGAAGGAACATTAGTTTGCGTGTTTCTTCAATTAGCCCTACGTGTTTATACAGCTGCCAGGAGATAGGGTCACCCCCAACCGCAAAAAGAATGAATGAGACTAAACTAATAGTGTATTATGTTATTAGGAGCAAAAGTTATATTGTTATATACATTATGTGGCGTGGGTGGACGGTTTATCTGCGCGGTTTGCGAGGAAAATAAGCCCATTATTTAAACAAATGACGAGCGTTGTCAAGGAAGCATTCTCACATGCCTAACTAGTTTGCTCACGCTGAAACCCAAAACGCTCGGCAAGTGGCCAAATGCTGAAAACGCTCGCTCAGCGGTGAACGTCAACTTTCTGTTATCAAATGACAGAAAAATCTTATTTCGATGTCATTCGTTGAAAAATAAAAATATGTGTTTCAAAACGCAAGCTGTAAGCTCTCACAATATTTACAGTTTATAGAAAAAACGTATGACCCACATGATTATGTCGAGTTTTATAGAACCTATCTAAGATTTACTTCCCATAGTGGTGTTACAACACTTCTATTCACGAATAGGCTAATTTTATTTATAGATAATAGTTATTTACTTTACAAGTGGGATAAGTGCATTATTAATATACGTGTATGTAAGCACACAAGCATATAGTATATTATGATTCATTATCACATATGTATTGTACAAAATTTTATTTACAACTGCCCAAAATTGAGAAAAGTTCAATAAGAAAAATGTCAGATCTGTAATTTCAAAAATATTTTAGTAGGCAGATGTCATTACGTCATTAATTTGACACTATTTCCGTTAGGTAATAAAGAAATTACACCACTAGTGGTGTAATGGAAGTTCATTGCAATACTAGTGATGCAGTGAGCTTCATTGCATAACGGAAATAGTGTCAAGTGAGTGACTTAAATAATAAGTTACTTATCCCACTGAAGTAGAAAAACAAAATTAAAAATTCTTAAAAAAGCAAGACCAATAATAGATTAGGTTGATACGGGTTTTGACCTGGGAGACTTTCACACGAGAGTAGAAACGGCCCACATGTGGTTCGCCCAGGTCATAACTCCAAGAGATGGATGAAGTCGACCATCACGAGCAGCTCCTGAAAAGCGGCATGTAAGTAATATCTTCAAATCAAAATCTTTTACTAAAAAGCCGCTAGAAAAATCTAGCACGCTAAGTCGTATGTGGACTTTTTAAAAAGCTAATGGCGTGCGCGTAGGCAATCCAATGAAAACATCGAATATGTCCAAACGTCTACAGTCACAGAACTTAAAACACGTTCATCAAAACAGGCGGCTAGCGATCGAGTTCCGAGTTCCGAGAATTAGGTTAAGCCGGCTCTCCGACGTAATTCATTTTGGCTTAAGAAAACAGAAATTCGGAACAGCTTGTGAAATATACCGGAAGCATAAATCTAAGGCGCCAGCGTGGCTCGGTGGTTAGAGCATTGGACTGGGGCGCGGAAGTCTGGAGTTCAAATTCCAGATTGATGCCTGGCGGGCGGCCTACCCAGTCGCTTTAAATAATTGGGGACCTGCGTTCGAAAGAATAAGGGGTAATAATGCGGTTGTCTAATGCGTGATGCTTACCACATCACCACGTGTCATAAATTTGACACGCGACAGCCGGGTGTGACAGCGAGGATACGGAAGCTCTGACCTTCCGCCTTGCAGGCCAAGCTCCTTCATGGGGTGTTAGTGCTTCACCATTATTATTATAAATCTAAGACAAAAGCACATTTCACGTCAAAGTTCAACAGGCGTTAGATAAAATAACCGTTGACTTTCACCGGCGAAAACCGCCCTTACGGCGGAGATTGAGAAAAACGGTTATTTGAAACATTCAGAAATATTTCCATTTAATTTGAGTAATTGCCTAGCGTTCAATTAAACTATCAAGTATTGGGTGTCGCAATGCGCGCAAACTTACCAGGGAGACGATAAACTTCAGCCCAATGCCAAACCGGATGAACCAATAAAGCGCGGCTTAAAAAACGCTCAAAAATTATATTACCCCTAGTCCAAAAAGCGCCGGCAAATATCGAACTAAACCAGTCGTGTTTGATATCAAAATGCGTTTCTATTTGTCAGCAAGCCAGCCTAGTGAAATCAAGCGGGTCTGGTACGATTCGCCGTCGCCGATTGGCCGTCGCCGATTCTCCATCGCCGTTTCGCCGTCGGCCCGGTTCGCCGTCGACCAATTCGCCGTCAGGCTGATTCGCCGTCGGAACATTTAAAAGCTTTAAGTCAATACAAATAAAATGCGCCGTTTAATAAGAAAAATAATTTGTCATTAGGTAATTCAACGTAATATTTATTATATTTAATATAACGTAATGTTATTTACATTTCATAATTATGTGCTAAGCCCCTAAGATATTCTAAAATATCGGAGTTATCATCAAAATTCTGAACTAGCGATAAAATACGCTCGTCTGCATCTCTATATTTTTTTAATTTTAATGGTGGAGGATTACCAGCAACAAGTTGTTCGTAGTAAGTATCCCGTCCTTTCTGCACTTTCCGTAACCCCTCGATAAATTTCCAGATTGTTGGGTGATCCATTCCCAATTCCAACTGAAGTCTTCTATGTGCGGCCTCCGCATGGTTATTTGTTCGGTCTTGTCCATTGAATGTTCTTTGATGAAGGTTCCACATTTCTTGAGGAAAAAGGGGTGGACGTCTACCATTTCCTCGTCTGTAAATGATTAATACAAGTAGTATAGTATCCATATTGAAAATCGTAAAAAATTGTATATACCTGTTCATACGTCCTACATAGTTGTCTTCAAACCAATCGAGGAGTGGGTGCAGCTCTGCAGGTAAATCATTGGCGAGAACATCAATAGCTTCGTCCAAGTTAGCAGTGGGCACAAACGCCAAAGAAGTTACCATTTTGGCGCTCAGCGCAAATTGTGGATCGTTATTATATTCCCTAAGAAGTCCCCTTGCACCCAAATGCTTTCTCATATTTTGGGCTAAATGAAAGAAACATCCGTTGATGTTCGCGCCTGGAAAACAATCTTTCATGGCGGTAAATGCTGCTTGTTCAAAATCACAGTGGATTGCTACTGGTTGTAAGTTTGGAATTAAACCTTTAATCAATTCGAACATTCGGTTGTATGTGGCTAGTTGTTTGTTCGGTAGAAGTGCATAAACTACTGGATGTACGCCATTATTTTTAGTAGCCATTATAATGTACACTTGGGAAAATAACGATGGTGCTATTGAAAATGTTCCATCAGCGTACCACGTATTTGTGGTTTGCAAATGTTGAAGCCAACTTTGCCTTCCAAATATTAAAATCCTATTGGCTCCTTCTTCGCTATCTGCCAATAGAAAATTCTCTTCAATTCCAGGTTGCACCTCGTAAATTCTGTAAGCCTCTGGTAATATTAATTGGTCAAGATTCACAGGATTTGGGGGTGCAGCTTGAATCGCATTACGTTTACATCTAACTATTTTTCTTAAGGCACAGTTATTTGGAAGTCTACCTTGAGCAGCTTGTGTTGTATTTGTAATACATGCGTTGATTACCTATAACAAAAAATAAAATATAAAACATGCTCTGGCCCAGATTGTCCTATACTATAAAAATAACGGCGAGTGTTAAATAATAATATTTTAAATTACCTGGATTGTGCCTTCAGTTGTTTCTGCAGCACGTTTCTTCACTTTGGTTACTACTTGTGCAACTTCCACATTAACCGCCGAGGAATCGTGAGAATGTTGGTTGACTTCCTTAATAATTTCACCATTTCTAGTATGAATTCTTGCCTTGCACATCTGTCTTCGATCACATCTCCAAAATTTAACACCAATATCACTTTTACTAAATGTATCAAACACATAAACAAAACCATTTACAGCAAATTTTTCTTTTCCCCTTTCTGACAAAATTGTTCCGTCCATTATTAAAACTTCTTACTGCCACGAAAAGTCTGTAGATACTAAAAGGCCCTACTGAAATTGTTTGTATTTATATTACAAAAAGGGGATGGTAGTTAAGAAAATGCATATAAGATCCAGTAATTTGCATCTTATCTAATCTTCTTAGAAAGGATTGAGGCAACCTTTTACATGGTAATTACCTTGTTGGATTTATCTAGAAAGACCATAACGGGGTGGCTAAGCAGCAGAAAGTATTGTAACCATATAAATTCCCTATCTATTTTCAACATTGAAATATTCAACAGTAATATCCCAAGTGAATTAAAATAGCCGATTAAATTTTTACGTTGTCTATCAGAATGTTTTGCTAAGAAATGTGTCAAGTAATTTTGTTGCTCAACAAGAATCCCCAGTGCATAGCACTCGGGATTTTGGGGTTTAAAATTTACGAGATATATCTCTTCAGAGCAAAACATTCTGACAAAAAACCGTCAAAATTTATTCAGACTAGTTTACATGCACGTGGAATGCTCGGTCTGATTATTTCCTGAATAAATAGATAAAATTCAGTTAGTGAAACACTTTTAATAATCATGTTAAAATTATTCACATGCGATTAAATTTTGACACATTTTTAACCGCGGTTAAATGTTGACGTTTGAATTTTTGTCATTATTAAACTGACTGAAGCCTTATTCATTACGCATTATTATGGATATGAAAGAAATATTCACATAAAATCCATCTCCATTCTGGTTCAATTTAACATATACACGATGTTGATTCATATTTGAGACATTGTCATATTTTCAGCTTCCCTAATTACTAATGGCCCAACACAGTTTAAATGTATATTCCTACAGAAAGCTATTACCTGAATTAGGGTTTGCAAAGTGGGTTTCGTCGATAGTGATTGAGGTATAACAAAGGATTATCTATCATTATAGATTAAAAGGACGGTTTCCGTTTTTCTGAACAAACACAAAATATTTCATGAATTAGAGGTCAGTGAAATCGTCCGTTACTGAACGTAAAGAAACTTTCTTTTTGCTACAAATTTAGATATGAAGATTCGGGGACAAAAAATGTTTACGAAACTAGTTATCATTTATTTCTGCTATTATTCTCTACTTTCTAGTACAGTAAGATGTCTGAAAAAGAGAGATTTGACTTTTATCGATGCCGCTAACATTAAACGATATCATTACCGATATTCGTAGCGTATGTGGCAGGTAATAAAGACCGTATCGTTACAAACAAATAGTTGGAATCTCTTCTTACAGTAAATAAAGACTCCGAGATCGTAAAAAGCTTAGTCATACATTCCCTCTTGCATTACAAATCAGGAAAATATGAATTACGAGATGGCTGAAATTGCATATGTTTCAAATTTCCACCATATCAGTGGATGTGGAAAGCTATTTAAGTTTTCACTTGCGACGGCGAATTGGGTAGATGGCGAATCGGCTCAACGGCGAATCGGGTCGACGGCGAACCGGCGACGGCAAACCGGCGATGGCGAACCGGCGACGGCGAATCGTAACATTCCTAAATCAAGCCGCTAATTAGATGCGCTAAGTAATTAGCATTGTGATTTCATTATAGTCTAAAATAGCAACCCCAGAAATGTATCTTCGCACCACTGGCCAATAAGCATCGAGGGAGTCAGGACTCAGGACGAGAACCAGCCAGAAGGAAACCAGCCTGGACCACTGCCTATCTTGAACATAGCCGCCGGACAACCAACGCCCGCTCCTGCAGCCCAAGCCGCTCCCAGGACGCTGCGCCATTTCAGCCGCCGCCCCCGAGAGGACGACCAGCGCCCGCTCCTGCAGCCCAAGCCGTTCCCAGGAGGCCGCGCCACTTCAGTCGCTGCCCCATGAGAGGACGACCAGCGCCCGCGCCAGCATCCCAAGTCGTTTCCAGGACGCCGTGCTACGCCAGCCGCCGCCCCCGAGAGGACGACGAGCGCCCGCTTCAGCATCCCGAGCAACCGCAAAAAACGCCGCTCCACTCCAGCCGCCGCACCCCGAGAGGCTGACCGGCGCTAGCAACTCCCGAAGCGGCACCCCCCCGATCACGCTCGCCGTACCCCACGAGACCGCCCCCGGCGCCCATTTCGGCCACCTGCCCCGAGCCGCCCCCGGAAGACCACACCAGCTTAGGCCCCGACTACGGACACCAATCCGTCATCTTCTTTCTTTTTGTCTTTATATATATGTTGCCTAGTTATAAGTTATCTGTACCTATAAATACTTATATTAAACTTTTCTCCAATCAATTTCCTCTTTAGCAGAGGGTAACACCTCTACCCTTCTTTGTCTGCCGCCATTATTGCACTATCGCTGAGCTAGTGAGAGGTGTGTTCTAGATATTAATCTTCATCAATAAATTCTGGTTCAATTTATTTCTTGATACAAAAATAGTGCGGTTAAATGTATCTGTGAGAAATTTCTACAAAAACAAGTACACCTTTCTAAAGTACCTATATAAGATAAGAGTAAAGCAAACGATGACATTTGGGGATCCAAAAAAATTAAGTTTGTCGGAAATGCCATAGTTAACTACGTTACTTTGTTGTTGTGTGGTTGCAGATTTATTAATTATAGTTCTCCTTTTATGAAATGCATTGATACAACCATGTAATAAATAGTACTATATTGCTAGCGCGTGTAAGTGGGGAGGTCACAGCGTAAGTGAGACACACAACCAATTCTTTTACACACGTAAAGCGTCGTCCAGCAAAGTGGGCAAGTGGTCAAGTTTAAAATTCGCTTCTAAAGGCGGAGTTTGACTTCTCAGGTATGCGCACGAGACGCGTAGTGTTCAGAGCGAGACTATGTCGGCGCCGTAATGTTTTCGCCCCTTCCCAAACCCTTACTAGCAATATAGAACTACTACATTATATGGATACAACACATAAGCAAAATTTATACAATTTAAGTCGTATACAATAATATATTATGCATTTTATATTATTTATACATACATACATTCAAATTTAAGCTAGAGTTACGATTTTTGTTGGAACACTTATTCACTTGCATTAATTATAATATGTCACTTAATACGTTAAAGAGATACTTACGTTTTAAAATTCAAAGCAATAATAAATGAAATGATAAAAACATGAACTGCAAATGAGTAATTAACTAAACTGCATTATGTACGTACGTGTATTAAAAAAATCAAATAATAGAGAATAGAGACAAACATGTGGAGCATCTGCTAGTTAGTATTTGTTATAGGAAGACTGATACCACGCAAGTAGGCCTTTATAGGCCCTTTTTGCCAACCCCGTGGACAAGGTCTAGGCATGCAGAGTAACAGATACCTTAGTCCTACTTAGAATTTTGCTGATACTAATAGTCCGGGAGCCAGCGACCGTTTAGAGTTAGTCATTTCACAAAAGCTGAAAATTTTTCCTGAGCTTTATTTGGTATCACTAGTAAGTGAATGGACCTCCAGCTGGCGCACTTCCGGGGGGTGTAGCTGCGGCAGCCTGCCAAACACGTAAAATAATAATTAAAAAAAACTAATAACTCAAAAGCTGAAACTTTGTTAACATGTTGCTTATGTTATAAATAAATGAAAAAACGTATCCAGCCGAATTTAGAGTGGGGGATTATGCCCCAGCTATTCACGTAAAGAAGTGAAAAATATGCGCCGAATAAACTGATACCGCAAAAGCTGACATTTGGTAAACTAATAGTTAAGTTAATAACTTAAACGAAAAAAACGTCCAGCTATATATTTAGTGGGGGAAAAGTGCCCAGCTGATGCAGTGAAAAACGCTGCGCGTCGGTATGCGCTCGGGCGCGTTGTATCTTTGACTGCATCAGCTGGACACTTTTCCCTCACTAAATATAAAGCTGGATATATTTTTCGTTTAACTTATTCAGTTAACTATTGTATTACCAAATTTTAGCTCTTGCGGTATTAGATATCTATACTTTTCTCATTAAACAAGCGCGTCCATGCAGTTTTTATATTATCTCACAAGTTTTTGAATTTAAAGGGTTTTAGTAAATATTTACACATTTAAATAGCATAAACAGTAAATATGTGGACATTAAAATGCGAAAAGTAAATATTTACACATAAAAGTGCAAATAGTTTTTTTAAATTTTTTTAGGGTTTCTTTTTGATAAATAACTGGTTCATAACATTTCATTGTATTAGCGAAACGGATTGATGTTGAGTGTCGAAGTATTCTTGGAAAGCACGGAAGGGCGCTTTTCGTGGTTGGGGGGTACCGTATATTTTTCTTTTTAATTTTACCAACTTAACTTTAATTTAAAAATTAAACTGAATAATATTTATAACAATTTTGTATAGCATGAAAACTTTTTTTATAATTCATAATCCGATTTGCGTTACAATTTTGCTCTCGCGTGTTATACGTTTTTATATTATTATCATCTATATCTTTTAATATATTATTATTACTATATATGTTTATAGATGATGACGAAGATATTTTAGAGATTGACATCAATTGCAACGATAACGAAAGCGATAATGAGTTCGATGGCGATGATCCGAAGGAGGCCAAATCTAAAAAATTTGTTGATACATTGTACACTATACAGTGCATTCCAATTAAAACGAGCCACCCCATTATTAAAAGCCAACTTGTGTAAAGATTATGGGAGTTCTAGTTGTTACCGGTTTTATTTTAGTTTTTTCTCTTGCAAAAAAGGTGTTGTACTCCCAAGTGAGAAGGTTATAAAAGGTGTGAGCCCATAACATTACTTTTTTGGGGGTTACCATTTTTAGGGTACATTTTCTCGGAAACTACAAAACCGATTTTGAAAAACTAAAAAGCATTATAAGAAGAATTTGATACCCTTTAAGATGAGGTATTACTCGACCCCCTTTCCTATTTGAACTTTTTGACGCTTGTGTTGGTGGGGGGAGGAACTAACTCTGAACGAGTAAATTTTGACACAAAACTGTGTCCCCCTAAAAAGAAAAATTGACGTATTTCAGGATTTTTATATAAATATAAAAATAACGGAATTATACGGGGTGTCTCGTTTTAATGGAATGCACTGTATACGTTTCTTTTTATTTTTAGTATGTTTTTTGTAAATAAATACTAAAAAAATTCAATAATTCATAGTAAACCTATTTTTTTATTATCTTCCTTTAGAGCAGAAAAGTTATACGTATATATTGCGATGGTATTTAGCCCTCAAATCGGCTCTGATTGCAGTACAAGCAAATAGCAAATTAAATCATTAAAGCACAGAGTTGTAATAATGCAAGCATCTGAGAAAATTCACATAAATTGCCAAATCATAGTAACACTGGTATAATTCGCCAATGACATTGATTATATTTGAATAGGCACAGAAATATGGAAGCTCAAATTCCGTGTATTGGGTTTAGCAATATAATTTTAATCGTAATATAATAGATTTGCACAAACTAAAAGCCGAATCTAAATTAATTAAGAACTGGCACAAAAAGTTCAAATTAGACACAGCTTAAAAAAATGGAAGCGTAGAAAGTAAAGTCATTAGAGAATGGGTAGCAAATGAACATTTTTAATAAAGGTGAGAACAAGAATGACTAGAAGAATAAGGCAAAGAACATAGAAAAGCCAGGCAAGTCATTTATTACATGAAAATACAAGACTTGGGGATTTGAAGAGATTGAAATAGCAAGAAATTAGATGGAATTCAAATAAGCAAGAAATTAGACGATGTTGGTGGATTAAAAACTAGTCAGTGTAGTGATAAACAATGGGCATTTAAGTGTGGTAAAAAAATCAAGTGAGTGGCGCATAAAAAAACGTTGAGAAATAAACAATTCCAAAAGACAATAATTCTAGTACATAAGAGATTGTAATTAACTGATAAAATTTTGTTAAATTAGATTATAAGTTATGTTTTTGTACCTGGTTGATTTCCTACAATTCAAATCTGTAGACAGTGTTTTGTCAATTACGACAAGGGAGAGCAATTGTTCTAAATAAATTGGTGAAAGTGCTTGGTTTTTGCTCTATCTTTAATTACCAAAATTTCATAGAAAGCATAAATGTATAAAAAAATAAATAGCACCATCGTAATCAGCGAATTCGAGTGTATCAGCACAATTGGAGGCAAGAGATTCCAGGTATTTGAGTTTTTGGCGTTCCGAGGCGACGACGGCAGCCACGGCTTGGAGGCGATTTCCCGCAGCATCAATCTGTAGCATCGTGGGAAGGCATAGGGTGTCAGGATTCTTCCGGCAGCTCCACACATCAGGCCAGAACATAATCCAGCATCACGAGCAGCCCGGGGAGCAAGATTACAGCCAGATTCACCATCAAAAGGGGGTCCCGAATCTACGAAAGTGAGGTTAGTGAATTGTCCAATTTTGATCTGCCCGATCGGTGTGAAAATTTGAGCATACGTTAATTACGACCTGGAGAACACGAAAATCGTAACAGTTCCCGTGGATGGCGAGGTATTTTCCCAGGATTTTCAATTAAAATCGTCAATTGGAGGCACCAAGAAACAAATGCAAATACGGCGTCCTTTTTAAGAATGCACCAATAGCTAACGATCTGGAAAAACAAAAGATTGCCTAGAAGCCGCTTGAAGGCAATTATTCAAAATCCTACCATCAAAATTTGTTCATTTAATTGTTGATAAATCAATTTCACACGCGAGCTGAAAATAATTGGAACTTGTTGTGATAGATTTGACGTACAAACGGCACATTACGCCTACATTTCAGGTCAATCTGCCTACTTTTCAGAGGCGTACCGTAGAATTTTAACTTGGAAAGTCAGGAACCCAACACCCGAGATTTTGAGTTTTAATTTCATGTCTCTATTTAAAATTGAGCTAGCAAAGTTAGAAAATCAGATGAATGGATTAGAAAAAGGGCAAACTACCATAAGAGTAATTCTCAATTTTGGCGTACCCAACGAAATTAATTAATCAGTTAGTTTGATTTAGCAAGTGGTAGAATTAAATTAAATATTGTGTGGTGACTCTTTTTATTTATCACATTAATTATAAACATACAAATATTATACGTACAGGGTCATTGCAATATCATCCAATAACTGCATGGACGCGCTGTGTTTAATGAGAAAAGTAAAGATATCTAATACCGCAAGAGCTAAAATTTGGTAATACAATAGTTAACTGAATAAGTTAAACGAAAAATATATCCAGCTTTATATTTAGTGAGGGAAAAGTGTCCAGCTGATGCAGTCAAAGATACAACGCGCCCGAGCGCATACCGACGCGCAGCGTTTTTCACTGCATCAGCTGGGCACTTTTCCCCCACTAAATATATAGCTGGATGTTTTTTTTTGTTTAAGTTATTAATTTAACTATTAGTTTACCAAATGTCAGCTTTTGCGGTATCAGTTTATTCAGCGCATATTTTTCACTTCTTTACGTGAAAAGCTGGGGCATAACCCCCCACTCTAAATTCGGCTGGATACGTTTTTTCATTTATTTATAACATAATCAACATGTTAACAAAGTTTCAGCTTTTGCGGTATTAGTTTTTTTTTATTATTATTTTACGTGTTTGGGAGGCTGCCGCAGCTACACCCCCCGGAAGTGCGCCAGCTGGAGGTCCATTCACTTACTAGTGATACCAAATAAAGCTTAGGAAACATTTTCAGCTTTTGTGGTTTTGGTCATTAAAAAAGGTCGCTGGCTCCCGGACTATAAGGAGTTCCAACCCTCGCAAGGGATCTTTTACATGTTACACATCGTAGTAACATGGGACCCACAGCTTTACATCACTTTCGAATGTTGGCATTCTGTAGAGGTTTTCATCTGCATTTTTTAATTTTTAAAAACCTCACCGGGATCGGGGATCGAACTCTCGACCCTCAGATCAGTAGCCAGAATGCTTAACCACTGAGCTATGGAGCCCGGCTGAGCATCTGCTAAAAATAGTAGATTATGCAATGAGGGAGAGAAATTGCACTGAAGCAAAATAGCATTCTCTCCGAGTTGCATATACTATTTTTTCTACAACCGTGTCTAAAGTAGATACTTTAAACACGTTAGTTAGTTTGTAAAGTTCCACTTTTTAAAAAGCAGTGCATAAAAAGTTCTTTACAAACCCTAGTGCATAAAAAGTGAAATGTATTTTGGGTTGCCTATTTACATAACCTTATTCTAGATGTTAATCATGTGAAAAACCAGATAGATGTCATTTATTTAATAGAATTTGGTAATTATAGGTATAAAACAATAATAATCGTGAAAAAATTAACATAATTAATGAATTATTATTAGTAACGGTAATAGTGCATAAAAGGTTCTTTACAAACCCTAGTGCATAAAAAGTTAAATTGATCAAACTAATTTGAACATGGGATTTTAGTGAATAGTGTAAAATACACTGTAATCCAGTAAATACAAAAGTTCACGCAATTAGCCCACAAAAACTGCATAACTTGCGCCAGATAAGATATGGGTCAAGTTTCCGTGTCGTGATAACAATTAAATGTAAGCGACACACGCAACAAGCAGCAGTTCCGTGTTTACAAACAGACGTTGCACTTTTAATATATCGTATGTCGAAAGCACAACGCAGCAATTCTGCAATGCTAGTGGGTTAACATAACAAACTCTAGCATTCAGAATTACGTTAATTTAAACATGTATGATTGTGATTTCAATATTAGGCCATAAAAACACGGCATACATTTTTTGTATATATACGCTGTAATAGGACTAAGACTTCAATATACCTTTAACCACGATTGTGTATATTCATTGATGGGGTTGAACACAGGCTAAAATTGTTCATAACGAGGTAGCTAGGCCTAGCTACTTCCCCCTATCTCTTAATAACAAAATAGACTCCATCTCCTATCAAACAAAACTAAACTGGTTTTAAAACAAACATAAAAGGTGCTAAGTTCCAAATAATTTGGGCCACATCTTTTACAGGTTGCCTATTTACAAAATTTTACATAATTTTGACAGTTAATCGATCACGATCAGTGGCGCCAACTTAAAACTAATTTCAATCAACCAACCAGTTCCGTACCAAAATAAATAAAGCAATTGATAAAAAATGTGAAATGTTCGTGCTACCATTTGTGCACTCGGCTAGAAAATCTCCGCACTCGATTAAAAAGACCTACTTTACACACTAGTTGCATAAATAACTATTACATTGTGTATCTAGGACGAAAAGTGTAACATTCCCAGACGACTGTGAATGTTGCTTTTTGTCCAAGATACACATACTATTTTTCCGCCGATCGATACGAGTAATTAAAAAAATTAGGAAATAGTACTCGAATATTCCCTGCCTAGGCCGGGAATATTATTCCTGTACATTTTTATTGTAAATTACCTAGCAACGGCTGATGTAATGGAATGTTTGACTTTGCTCAACAAAATTTTGACAATAATGAGTCAGTTCTAGTACGATTGGCGGAAAACGCCATTTTCTAACAACTAAAAATAACTCGGTATATCTGATAGAGGCTAAATAGGTTTTCGGACAAGTACAAATTATTGCCGTAAAAAGATTTTTGGAAAATCAAAACGAAAATTTTTCCTAATTGATGCCGACTTTTTGGATGCCACTGTAAAATGTCTATGTTACAGGTCACAGAAACTAGATTGAGTCTCAAGGTAAGTCATGAAAGGCGCTGTGATCATATTTGATGTAGAGTAACTGTATAATAGGAGAGTAAAGCAAACGCGGTAAGAGTATTTGATTGGTTGGATCCCATTCTGGAACGTAAGATCCCATTGGAGCTCAAAAGTACGCGGCGGGCTTTGGATTTTTGAAATCAGAGAGTGACATTAAATGTGTCAAAATTATTCAAAACTCAATTTTCGAAATTGAAACATAAAGAATTTCATTTTGTTATGACCCGGTTGTTCTATGTGTGAGTGTAAAAGACGTTTTGAAATGGATTTTATTTACTTAGTATCCCAAATAATCTAGAGAGGAAAAAATTTGGTTGAGAAATATTGGGCGACAAGATTACGGCTGTAAAAGGCTAAGAATATGTGAACACCAAATCAATAAGAAGTTGCAAAAAGTGGTCATAAAATACTAGAAAAGACCAACACAGTTAAGTAAAATCCAAATACTGAAAATCATGTAGAAATTTCACCACCCGAACCTGAACTTTGTTACAAAAAGAAGTAGGTACGAGTCTCTGGTAGTTCAATATTCTAAATTACGAAAAAATAATAAGAAATTAACCGAACTTTTAAATAAAACAAAACGAAACATTTATTTATTGAAAATACATTTAAAGAAAATGCTAACTGATGATCAGATTCAATCTTTAACAATCAAACCAAAAATTTTAACAAATGTTCGAATGAAACTTTGGAAAAGTCTTTAAGATTAACATTTTCCTGTGGCACAACTGGGTACAATGATCTAACGGATCTACTTTTTCCATCTATTCGCACGCAAAATTTTCATCTCCTTCACTTAAATTTTCAATCCAGCATTTTAACAGACTTTACATTATTCAAGAATAAACTTTCTAATTGCAACACCAAATTTGAAAAGATTGTATACTAACTTTAGATGAGATAGAATTAAAAAAGTAACACTACCAAATCATGAAAATAGTTTAGCTTCCAAGGCTTTAGCATTCATGCTAGGTGAAAAAACTACAGTAAGCTTAATTTTAATTTTATATTGCATTTAGGGGGTATTTCAAGCAGATTGAAACAAACCGTTGTCTATTATTTCACAACAGATAGCAGTAATGGAGCTGTATTGGCTGACATTTATTTAAAATTGTTGAACAAGCTACAAATATGTCTTCAGCTTTCAAAACTAAATAACTAATAATATTAAACCTAATTTATCTAAGCATGTAATTAAGTGTAGTTTTTTATTTGGCAATAAATTACTTTGCAATTTATTTATCTGTCGGGCACTGAACTTGTTGCTATGGAAGTTCGTCCTTTCTTATATTATCCATTTCGGTTCTGTTTGCAATGCAATCCCAGTGTCAAAATACACATGTTCTTTGGCGGGAATTACGATATACATAATACTAACAGATCTTAACAAAACAAGCATTTAAATAAGTAATAAATCTGTAACTACATTATTATTTCAACTATTCAAAATGTCGATTATTTCATCTCAATAGAACTATAATCAAATAAACACTCAAGCTCAAACACGAATCCACTATACTAAATTGATTTAGTCGGCTATGAACATTATGACTAACTTCACAGTATGGATCCCTAAATGTCATCGTTTGCTCTACTCTCCTATTATACAGTTACTCTAATTTGATGTAAGGTCACTATATCAATAAGGTACCGCCATTCCATTCCTCGCGTGAGAATGTGAGAAAATTGTGAGATAAGGATAACAAATACAAATTTCCCAAGTGCAATAGGGAAGACACTAGTTTTTGGGGATTTTCTTTTGGTGTAATGGCACTTGTAAAGTGAGGAATCTGTTAGGTTATGTGTTTTTATCCCCAGTTGGAGCATGGCTAACTAAAATTTATATAGCAAAGCTATCACGGCTATTCCATAATAGTAGGAGAGCTGGTGACATTTTTTGGTGATCATTTAGTTAAGGCCTATATTTTGAGAGAATGTTGCTGGAGGCATGTATAAGTGTCATCTGTAAGGATTCTCCTTGATAGTGGTATCGGAGGGAGGCAGAACACCCCCAATTTGCACTGTCAGTATATGTCAAATTCGAGGTGAGCCGGTTAGGTTTTGTGTCACTTTGTGTCAAAACTGACGGAAAACCTAACCTGCTAAGCTCGAATTTGACATAACTTACACTAAAAAAGTCCATAAGGGGCGGCTGTGGAAATTGAAACGTATGAATAATAGGTTGGTGGCATTGTAAGTCTATGTCAAATTCGAGTTTAGCAGGTTAGGTTTTCCGTCAGTTTTGACACAAAGTGACACAAAACCTAACCGGCTCTCCTCGAATTTGACATATACTGACAGTGCAAATTGGGGGTGTTCTGCCTCCGTCCAATACCGCTATCTAGGAGAATCCTTACAGATGACACTTATACATGCCTCCAGCAACATTTTCTGAAAAAATAGGCCTTAACTAAATGATCACCAGCTCTTAGACTATAAGTGTCACTTTCATTGTTGTAAAATGTTCTTGAGACAATTGCCAACGCGTCTGGTTTTTGGCGCCATCAGGTGGTGAAATAGAGCACCTAAATGTGGTTCTGGTTGTTGTCTTTACTAAAGATATTTTAAGGTTATAAACGGTTTTAAAATAAATGTTTGTAAAACCTACAAAAATGGAATTTGGATAATTTAAGCCTGCACGATCTTGAATTTTAACTGTTAAATGTGCAGATAATTCATAATTCGACATCTTCGTTTTCAGTTATGCTTGATGTAGTAGCAAATGTTGCAGAACTAGTGAAGTTACTATAATGTGCAATTTTTGAGGAAGGCAAAGTCTTCATAATACCACAGCGTAATAGCTGACGAAGAGCATGCCCAGCAATTCGATTATGTGTTGCGTCATTTGAGCCAACTTTTTATCGCTTGTGTGAAATCATTGCCTCCACTGCATCCGAACTAAATGAACCTGTTAATACATAGTAAAAATCAGCTTCTTGAAGTAAAAATGTGATGTATAATGATGTACGTTTAGCAGTCAATTTCAAGACGTGAGCCTTTCATTGGATAAACCTTGCAAACCAACAGATGCAGAAGAATTTTGCATAGGATCGATATAGTTCTGAAGTATTACGTCCAATCAATAGTCTCGTCAGAAACATGAACCAATGGTGCAGTGCTGCTATCTAATTTTTGCAGATACTGTTCTGTTACACACATTATGAATCTGGAAAAAGTCGTACATGCTTTCTAAACATTTCACAGTACTGTGACATTTTGAAATTGTATATTGAGTATTATCTACACCATAGAGGCGATCTTCAGATCTGCTATACTGCACTTTCTCCTTAATTGACATATTGTCAATAATTAAGAAGCAAATTATTCTTTCTGTTGGAACTGTTAATTAGGCGTCTTTAGCCATTAAACGTTGCTTAATTAATTCATCTGAACAATTACAGTCACCAAGATACTATAACAATGTTGTTTTTGATGGTAAACTCGCTAAATGGTTTCTGCAGTGCTGATATCCTTTAGAAGAGCGAAATCTTCATACTGTACACATATGAATAGAAACTTCTGACTAATGAGCTTTTTTTATCATAATTAAGTACAATATTTGCAAGAAATTCTGCTTTTTGTCTCCATCGTCAGCATCTTGGAATATTTTATGGAAAACATTTAATTTGCCTCAATTTTTACTTCCTTTTAAAGGAAGTATTGGATTCACCCCAAAAATTCGAAATTGAGTTTTCAACAGATCTTCACGTTTTAGAGTCCCCTGATCCCAAAAAACATTTTTACTTCCTTTTACTACTATAAAGGAAGTATTGGATTCACCCAAAAATTCGAAATTGAGTTTTCAACAGATCTTCACGTTTTAGAGTCCCCTGATCCCAAAAAACATATTTTTTTTCATTGGTCTGTGTGTCTGTGTGTCTGTCTGTCTGTCTGTGTGTCTGTCTGTCTGTGAACAGAATATCTCAAAAACGAAAAGAGGTATGGCATTGAAACTTCATATATAAGTTTTGTGTACTATGTAGATGAGACAGCAAACTTTTGAAGAAAATCGCATAACCGGAAGTAGGTGTTTACTCTTGTGATTTTTCAGTTTTTTTCGATTTTTCAAAACGGCTCTAACGATTTTTTTTAAACTTTACATTTTTCTTACATTTTTAATGTGTATTGATGTGAGATAGGTGATTTTCCAGTTGAATACTTCTAAAGTGGGTTTCTTTTGTTTTTTTTTCTATTTTTTTTTATTAACTCCTATTTTAAATAAAACACCCGGTATATTATTACATTTTTGAATTCACCTTAAAATTCTAGAGAAAATTTGTCTCTTCAACTAACACTCGATTTTGTACCGTTTTTGTAGAATTTGTAATTTTGAAATTTTTAACAAATGGTTAAAAATTAAAAATGAAATTTTTGACTAATTATAAGATCACTGTAAAAGGAAGTTGTGTGAGTGTATCACACCAGATTATTTTTCATTGGTCTGTGTGTCTGTCTGTGTGTCTGTGAACAGAATATCTCAAAAACGAAAAGAGGTATGGCATTGAAACTTCATATATAAGTTTTGTGTACTATGTAGATGAGACAGCAAGCTTTTGAAGAAAATCGCATAACCGGAAGTAGGTGTTTACTCTTGTAATTTTTCAGTTTTTTTCGATTTTTAAAAAAAACGGCTCTAACGATTTTTTTTAAACTTTACATTTTTACTACATTTTTAATGTGTATTGATGTGAAATAGGTGATTTTCCAGTTGAATACTTCTAAAGTGGGTTTCTTTTGTTTTTTTTTCTATTTTTTTTATTAACTCCTATTTTAAATAAAACACCCGGTATATTATTACATTTTTGAATTCACCTTAAAATTCTAGAGAAAATTTGTCTCTTCAACTAACACTCGATTTTGTACCGTTTTTGTAGAATTTGTAATTTTTGAAAATTTTTAACAAATGGTTAAAAATTAAAAATGAAATTTTTGACTAATTATAAGATCACTGTAAAAGGAAGTTGTGTGAGTGTATCACACCAGATTTTTCTGTATATCATTCTTAAGTTGTTTTATTTTTAATAAACTTTGAATAATTAACACTAATCCGCTTTAGCTTTAAGTCAACGTTTTAATAGTACATATAGTAC